>SEMN01000302.1:0-307500 GCA_005408345.1 Macquaria australasica | reverse complement strand
CTTACACCCCATTGCTATATCCTCAGAAACTGTGGTTGAAACTGTGTCTGTGGTTTACTACCCAGCCACTGTGATGTGTAAAAATCCTCTAAATCCCACTAATGATCACCGTATCTGAGGCTTCATTTAAATCTGTTGTTGTTGAGGGCTAACTCTTGTTTACCAGAGTTCGCAGAATTCAGTAAAGGCAAACCTCTACAGCTCAGGTCATTTTTATTGGTTTGTAATGTTGGAGGAGGCAAGATAATGAGAATGTGAACTTTCAGCTTTCCTCACCATCCCAGCTGATCCCTGAAATTATACATTAGAGTTGAAATCGAATTAAGACTAAAAAGCTAAAAGTATTATTACTAAAAGTAATAAAAAGCAATCCAATTTAGCACGCTGCTGTGTTTTTAACCTCTGTTCCAGTTCCTGAACTAATCAGATGCTAAGTAACCCAGTAACAGACCCCCATATGTTCTCCCTTTCATTATTAGTTCTCAAAAAAGCCAAAAACAGTTACCACCAGTTGAGGAAAAAAACACATACAAAATGCATTTAAATCATTTTCTTATTGGCCAAAATCGCATCAGCATTATCTATGTACATGTTCACAACAACTCTGTACTTTGATCTGTTTTACCTCGTAGTTGTCCTCTATGAAGGGGAACTGTCTTGGCTGCAGGAACTGAGTCTTGGGGACATCCAGCCCGTCTTCACCGTACAGGAACTGGACCACAGATCCATCACTGTCCCTCACCGTCAGATCATACTGCACTACCAAACCCTCCAGGTGCTTTATGACACACCTGCAGAGGAGAAGGGGAGTGAGGGAGGGCAGAAGAAAAGAGGGTCAAGATAAGCAGAAGGAGAGGACAATGCATCCCAGGTGGAGTGTCTTCATTCTGGGGTGGTTTTGCTTTGGTTCAAATCATGGGCAACTTGTTACTTTGCTCCACTGGTTCAGATTTATTTCACACTACAAAATTATGAACAAATCATTTGCTCATTTGCAAAAGCCATATGGGAGCAGCGACTCCCTCCCAAAGCATCTGAAATTTGGTGCAAAATATAATATATGAAAACCTATTTGGTAATAAACACAATTCTGAGAGACTGAAAACATGAATGTGAATTGAACGCCTCTGCACACTCATGTGACCACAACTCTGATCTCTTAAGCAGTAAGTTTTACGTTACCTCTGCAGGTATCCTGATCTAGAGGTTTTCACAGCCGTGTCGACCAGTCCCTCTCTGCCAGCCATACAGTGGAAGAAAAACTCCTGAACACAACAAGGTTACACACAGACAAGGAAAGAAATGAATCGTGAAGCGTCAACAATCCTTATAAAACATCTAAAGTTGTAAAGTCATAGCAGCGGAGCTACAGTATAAAAGCAACTTTTAAAACAAGTCCTCTACATAACACACACACACACACACACACTAGGGCTGCTCGATTGTGGCAAAAATCATAATCACAATTATGTTGGTCACTATTGAGATCACGATTATAACACGATTACTCATTCACTTTGGAAACATCATGCATTGAAACTTGTGTGTGTGTGTGTGTGTGTGTGTGTGAAGTGGACGGGGCTTTACTTTTCTCTGTTTTTTATTCCTTCATTGTTTGGTCATAGACCACTATGTCATTGAAATTCAAACGATTAAACAAATTGGTCGTATTGTCTTGTGGTGCAGACTCCACCGTGTAACAAATCTTGCAGGGTATTTGCAGTATTCTCAGCCTGGCTGAGAGTGAGTTTGGGCTTTTAGGGAGGGATGAAAGCACACCACTGTAAAGGAAAGGGGTGCGCTGGATTTGTAACACAAGACAAAATGAGAGCATCATTGCGAAACAGAATGCAGCACAATAATGGTTTGATCTCGATAATCTTCTTTTCATAATCGTTGGAAGCCAAAATCGTAACTGAAAATAAAATTCCATTAATCGCCCAGCCCTAACACACACACACCTGTGGTTTGATGCCTGTGAGGAACCTTCCAGAAACGAAGCCCCCGGCACCGGGTGCAGGGTCATATGGCTGGAAGCACGGCAAGGATTTTCCAGAAGGCATCAGTGGAGGCCTACGGCCCTCCAGCTCGATTTGACCTAGCAGACACGAAATCTGAAACGCGCGCGCACACACACACACACACAGAGTATTTGTAAGTTAACAGCCAAAAGTTCATGAGGTTTTATTGAAGTTGGGTGCAAAATCAGTACAGTGCAGTACAATGTGAGTGTTTGAGTATGTGTGTGTGGGTGGGAGGTACCTGCATGGTGTTTACAGTAGATCCCTTGGCTCCTGATTGGACCATCAGCTGGAGGTTGTTGTCTGGGAAAGAGGTGTGGAGTCCAACTGGCATGCACACCTACGAACACACACGACAATGTTTCATCGTCAGTGTTTCATTATTATCATTAAGAGATGAAGAGCTAAAAGCAACAGACTGCAGCAGCTGCCAGTGAACATACAGTTTACAGAAGTTCAGATTTTCAAGGACTCAATGATAAAAGCATTCAATGTAAAAAAAAAAAATGTAAAAAGAAAATCTCTACAGCTCAGGTCATTTTATTGGTTAGTACAAATTCTAATCTTTTACAGTGAAACTCAGGAAGTAAACTAGGAATGAAAAAGTTTGCGTTCACAGCACATCTGAAAGTCAGTGAAGATCAAACAAATTGGACCGATGACTAATTAAAAAATGACCATGGCATTTAAAACATTAATCACAGTTTAATGTTCCTCAAAAAGTTCTTGGTTCCCTGAGAAAGATCATGTGGAGAACACCCTATGCGTTCCTATTCCATTTCGCCATGTTAGTATTATGTGTGCCAACAGCAGTAATTAGAGGAAGTGGTGGTACTATTGGCAGCAGTGGCAGGCTACCTTGTTGATGTCATTGTTCACTTGGTTGGCCACTTCTTTGAACTTGTGGTCGGCCATGCTGAAGTCTCTCTGGTCTGGGTTGAGGTGAGCGTCCTGCCAGCGGCTCTGAGCCTCAGCTTGATCCACACTGGAGGGCAGGTTGAAGGCTGCCTGGAGGGCCTTGGAGACAGAAAGGACAAAAAAAAATTCTACTAGATAAGAACACTTCCACTCCTTCCACCAAAAAGTATTTCAGTTAAAGTGGCTATTGTTATCTTAAGATTAAATGACAATGTGAAAACAATGCAACACTGTAAAAAGGCATCGCTCGTAGTGATGAACCTACAGAGAATTATCACCTGAATCTGCAGCTCCCCTCGGCTCTATGCAGTTTTATAGCTATTTACTGTTTTGGTTCACTCTCACTCATAGCGTCATTTTCAGCCGCAGTAGGCAGCTGTTTTCAGCAAAAGCCCTCTAAAAACCCACTGACCAGAACCTGCTCAGCACCAAACTGCAGACAGACACGAACAAAGCTGGTGAACATAGTGGAGCATTTAGCAGCTAAAGAGCCAGATATTTCCCTCAGGAGTTGGTGGGAAAAAATGTGGCCCAAAAGAAATCAGTTATTGCAGGTTTAAGGTTGTATTTAAAGCCACAATGTGTAGAACTATTCAGACTCTGGCGCCCCCCAATGGTATTATGAATAAAGACACTGTGGCAGACAGCAATGGATGCTGCCACCCCCTGACCTAGGAACCATGAGACAGAGAGCTAAAAGCAACAAAGTGGGTTCTGGACCAAAGGAACTTCGTAGTTCTAAGAACAGTTGGAGGACCCCTCCTCTTATATCGTGTCCACACTGCAAGAACTGGGAACGATCGTAGTTCTTAGAACGCCGTTTTGAGGGACTTTTTAGCTCCTACTTCAGAGTAGGTACTCTCCCACCACAAGAGGAACCTTGAGTGATGTAAGTGTACGGTAATTGGTCCAGACGTAAGTGTATGTTGATTGGTCGAACACATGAGCCAATGCAGCGCTGGCAACTGCCATTTTTAAAAACCTGTGTAACAGCTCATAACGGTAGCCTGGACCAAAACACAGGCAAATGGACTGACAGTGAAGTCCAGGCTTTAGTGAGCATGTATGCAACGGGGGAAATACAACGTTATTTTGACTAGTCACAGCGAAATATAACAATCTTGTGTGTGACGTTGTAAGTGATGTTGCTATACCAACCACCGGCCGGCTTATGTCACTTCAGCGTTCCTATTGGCGGTGCAAATGCACGTTATGCAAGTTATGTAGGTCTCGGGGGAGCTCCCCAAGGGGCAGTTCCTCTCAGGGAGTCCCCAGACCTTTTTGGTCCGAAAACGCCTATTGACTGCACCAGTTGCCAGAGAACATGCAGTCTACAGAAGTTCAGATTTTCAAAAGACTCAACCATGATAGCGCTCAACGGGCACTGTAGCTAATAAAAGTTAAAATACTCAACATTATTTGTGGCAGCTGCAGAGTAATAGTACTCTTCACTGGTTCAGTTCATTGCACTAAATGTTTGTGTTTGTGTGTAGTACATATTTATCCCCAGTGGCCATGTTAGAGCACCATGGGGCCCATGAACTACACCTTCACTGTGGCAGCCATTTTGGCCAGTGGCATCCACTGAGGAGGAAGCACTGAATTTGACAAGGCTGCAATTTTTCTAAATACTTATTTAGTGCAGATTAGTGCCTTATATGTTTTCCCTTTGTTTATTTGTTTGAACAGAACAAAGTGTATGACAGTGCTCTACACATGTGCATCCAGGGCCATACCATGAGAGATTTTACATCAACAATGAAAACGCCAACAGACAGTTAATTAAAGCTGGTGCTTTAACTCACTTTGGTGCCAATGTTCAGTGATTCTTGAATGATTTTTTTCCTCTGCCTGTTGGCGCCAGGTTTCACCAGGATGTCTTCCACACCTAGACACAAAAGTTTGAAACATAAAACCCCTCCTCTATCTTCAGTAATTATACACAAAAACTGACAAACTAACTAATAATGCTGTCTGTAATATGTCTGTGTCAGCAGGGCAACACATGGCTTGGCGGGTGCGTGTCGTGTACTGTATCCGGGTTCTTACCCAGAGTAAAGCCTCTGTATAGCTGCAGGTAAGCGGTGAAGAGTCGAGCCAGACAGCTGAGAAGTTTGCCACTGGTCTCCCCTCCGTACAGCTCATAGCAGCAGTGGACCAGACCGTAGGCTGAGGAGCCATAGTGAGCTTTGTCCAGAACCCCCACCAACAGCTCCCCCTGACGAATCACCACCTGGGAAACAAAGAGAAAGAAAGGACGAGGGGTTAATACACAGACTGACGTCCTCTCAAAACCCCATTTTCGATTTCCAAGGGGTGTTATTAACAGGTGCAGACCAAAATGCCTCTGGACACAAGTGGATAGACCTCCAACCAATCAGAGCAATGAAACGTGTGACGTAGCGCTGAGTGAATCCTGTCCGAAGTACAGCAAACGCACAATACTGACGCGATAATGGATTCAGAATGTTCCACATCAGTGGCAGCCACCTTGGTTGTTTATGAAAATGCCTCAATGGTGCTCCTCTGTAGTGATCGTATCAAACCCGCACATATTAGATAAACGGTTGTGATTGGCCTGGGCCAGGTTGGCTAGAAATCTGTCTGAATGGGAGGGGGACCAGACGCATCTGCCAGAGAAAATAGAACATCGGCTCGCAGATTTGTCTGATTCCCAGGCTAGTTAATACATTTTTAAAAAGTCCAATATTGACACACTCCTCACCTATTTTTTTATTTTTCTGGAGACACGTTTCAGTACGCCAAAGAACAGCAAAATAACGCAGAGCTGGTATCAAGCTGTATCATTGTCGACACATTTGGATTGGACAGTGAAATCTTTCCGTGTGTGTGTGTGTGTACCTGTGAGTCACACATGCTGTCAGGTCTGTATCCCGGAGCAGCTCGTGGGGGGACTTGGATCCATGCTTTGCTGGGGATTTTCGATTTGCTGACCAGGTTGAGAGGCACAGCCTTCTGTGGGATTACATTCAGCAAGAGCGTAGACACCACCTGTGGGAAACACCAAATGAATGACACAACAGCACCACCGAGCTCACAGGGGCATTCAGGTCAAGCACATTATGGACACAGTCATGTTTTTCTCGTAGAAAACACAAGACAAAAGCTGAACTTCAAACTTCAACATTTGGGCTAAACTGACGCTTTCGGCTTTGATTGTCAGAACGCATCCGCCAAAATCCAAAGAGTATCTACTGAAACACAGCCTCACAGGTTCCATTACCTGCTTTCCTGTCCATAGCTGCTGCGGTTTGAATATGGCCGGCGGCAGCAGTTTAACTCTGCCTGGTTTGTCAGTCAACCCTCTGTACACCAACTCGGTGTACTGGACTCTGGTGAAGAAACAGCCTCGTATCGTCATCCTCGTACCCGATACCATGTGATCCTGGATCAGACCGGCTAAAGGTTTACCGTCCTAAAGAGAAGAGAAAGTGAGTGCTGACCCGTGTGTGTTTAAGAATGTATAGGCCACCAAAGGAGGCTTCTTCCTGTGCCTGAAGCTGCCTGCTTTTGCCCACGTTACTTCCTAGTGTTTATGGTTACTTCTTAATATGTACCGTCACTTTCTGAAACAGCATTGCAACCACCAGACAGATAAGCCCTGGCATATATTACTGCTGTTAAATGAATAGTCCAACATTTGTAGAAAAAATAACAGTATCATTACCCTAGATGAACAGAAAAAACACATTCAATATCAGCTTCAAGTGTGTATATGGTTTTGTACAGGTTTGTAGTTTTTGATATGGTTTGGATGTACAATATACATCTTACATTTTTATTACATATAATATTATTCATAATTCATAAAGCAAAGCCCAGAAAAGACAAAATGTACCTTTAAATTAAAAAAGTGAACAAGCTAGGAGAGCATTATGTGAAAAAATAGCTTTTTGTGGACTGTTTGCGTGGGCTAGTTATTAACTAGTACACACACAGGTCTATTAAGTCATGTGTCTTATCAAATCAGACGGTGTACAGTTGCTAGTTTAGTGTCATTTATTCCAATTCACTTGGGCAACACACAGTTGTTGTAACCAAGTAGAAATACGGTCGATTTGTATCTAGATTTGAGTTGCGGTGACAAGAGCCTATTCTAGTTGTTGTTTAGTCTGTGCTGTGTCTCGCTCTACAATAAAACATTAGAAACACTGACGTGAAAAGAAAAGTCAGTTCAGTTAAAAACAGGGTTTGTACGGCTTTTTAAGGGTAAAATTCAAATATTTCCAGACTCTCAGATGAAGTGGATAGAATGCAAAAAAAAGAACAGATAAAAGTGCAAAATATATGGAAGTGCATATAAAAACACTAAAATGATGATGGTGAATCAAGCACAACTCAAATATGTAAAGACAATAAAGTTAAAATAAAACATCATAAAATAGTAATAAAAAAAGTAAATATGAAAGTGATGCGATACTGGAAAAAGAAAACATTTTTAAGTGTAGACTATCATGTAAAAGTGAGTTTTAAGGCTGTTCCAAAGACGGGGGGGGCCATAACTGAAAACACAGTCGGTTTTCAGTCTGGTCACTGGAATAGTTAAAAGGTTTTGATCAGCTGATCTTAGGGGCCTGGCTGGGCTGTAAGGGGTTAAAAGTATTAAATATAATCTGGAGCCAGACCATGGATGACCTTGTAGGTAATTCATAAAAATGTATTCTAAGCGTACCAGACCGCCAGTGCAGCTAGAATTGGAGTGATATGACAGGACCTCCTAGATTTAGTTAATAATCTGGCTACTGAGTTCTGGATAAGTTGCAACTGTGAGACTGAGTGGGAGTTTACACAGGTAAGAGAGTTACAGTAGTCCAGGCGTGATGATATAAAAGCATATGCCTTGGTTAGCTAATCTAATGTCTCAATAATTATCAGCTAAAACAGGAAAGTTCAGTTTGTTCTGTTTGAAACATCAGAAACAGAATCAGGTGTTTGCAGCTACTGTTGCCTCAGAGTTTAGGACTGTGGCGAGCTATGCTATACTCTAAATCTTCTATCTACAGAGTGAGTGTGTGTGTGTGTGTGTGTGTGTGTGTGTGTGTGTGTGTGTGTGCCCACCTTGGGGACGAGGTACTGCTGGTCAGTGCTGACCAACGTGTAGGCCTCTGCTCTGCTCAGCTCGCTTTGAGGAAAGTGTGCGTTCATTTCGTCACCATCAAAGTCCGCATTGTACGCCTTGCAGTTGGCATAGTGGAGCCTCAGTACCTGTAACATCAAGTACAGTCTGGTTAGGTATCATATGTTTATTGCAAACATAATGGCGTCATCCACCCTGCTTCTAGAATAAATCACTATTAGCCTGGACCGATCAAATCTTACCTTCTCTCCTGGTAAGATACGTGCGCAGTGGGCTTGGATGGAGGGTCTGTGCAGAGTTGGTTGTCTGTTCAGTAACAAAACATCTCCGTTCTTTATGTGACGATTCACCTGGACAGACACAAGGACAAAGAGAAGAGTGAGGGGCCGCGTCGCTGACAATGAAATGTTAACTTACACAGCAGGGCCATACGAGTGTTTATGTCTAGGAATGACTACAAGTACAATCAGAGTATCTGACATACTATCTTCATGGGCATCTTATGTGGACCAGGACAGGGTGTCAGCAGTTGCTTGGCAACAGCTTCTCTCTGTGCAAGGTTGGTAGCCGATAGGATGGTTTTCCTGCCATCCTCATTTATCACCAAGGAAGCACCGGGGTGGATGTTGGGCCCGTTCAGTACGGCCTGACGAAGCTCCTTCACGTTCCACGGAGTGACGGGCTGGGGGTAGGTCAGCTTGGTGGCAAACACCTGCACAAGCATGGAAGACACATGAAGAGTTTGTTTCATTCTGGATCAAACTTGGAGCTCTGGTGATCAGTATTGATATTATTTATATTTCCCTTTCTTCAAGAAAGTTTGATACTCTCTCTTTAGGGGAGAAATGTATTTAAAAACACAGTCAGATGTACCATAGGTATTCCTATCTCGTTGGTCCCTATGTACATGTCTGGACAGATGACAGATCGGGCAGCGTAGTCCACTCGTTTTCCCATCATATGTTTCCGGAACAATCCGTCCTTCTTCTCCAAGATCTGGCAGGGGAGAGGAGACAATTAGGTAACTGGAACAAAAAGAAAAAGGGAGGCTTAAAACTAGAGTGCAGGACTTTTACATATAAATGAATGTCCGTATACTGGAGTTTTTAAATCTGTGTCTGTGGTGACATTCCTGTGCTGGTGCACCGGTAGTAAAACCAGAGCCATGTAGTGAGAGAGTCGCGTCAACAGAAGTTCAAAATGATTCACATAGACTTCAGATAGTTCTCTCTACGACTCTGGTTTGTCAGAGCTGAACGGAGCAACCGCAGCGACAGAGTAGCTACAGCAACTAGAAACCTAAGAAGCATCCAAGTTTCTGAGGCTCCAGATAAAAAAGAAACATAGCGTTCAGATGAAGGATTACAGTCAAAGAAAGAAACAAACATGGATAACCATTGGTGTAGCTTTTCCTCGCTGGAGAGGCTGAAAGAAGAGCAGGGACTGAGGGCAGACAGGATGTAGCATTACTGCTCTTGGTCTTTGTAAAATATTTGTAGGCTATGTAGCTATTACATTTCCTCTACCTAAATAATGGATTATTGTCTTGAAACTGTGGAAATTTGAGCGAGCTCCCCTGTAGGCAGACGTCAGTGTTTGTGTAATTACTCTCACTGCCAGAAGGAGGAGACAAAAGTTCTGCACTCCAGCTTTAAGCCTCATTTATGCACGTGCATGCACACAGGCGTTTATGCTTAACGCGCTACCCGTTGCAGTATTCTCCGAAACACCAGGGGGCGTACAAAAGAAAACATTCTGTGAATAAGCAAGAAGTCAACGAGTGTTACCGGAAGGTCGTCATAAATCAACATGGCTGCCCTCGCTGCACTAGAGCTTGTTGTTGCTGAGGAAAAATGTAACAGTTTTTATCTATTAAATGTGGTGGAAATCTCTCTCCATGAGTTCAGAATCATTTGGCAGTGCCTGTGGTCTATCATGGAGGGCTCGTAGAGGTGCTTGTAAAGGCATACCTGCTTGGCCAGTCCAGCTTCGAAGGCATCCATGTTGAAATGTCGCCTAGTTACAAAAATTCGGATGGTGCATAACCAAGCGCCGCGACAACTTGCGGAGCCTTCGTGCTTGATGCAAGACACGCGACGATGTCATTTTTGGAGCATGGACCCTCGCGCATCAAGCATAAACCCCACTTTATTACATTGCATGTACTGTGAATATGATACCTGTCGGATTCCTGGGTATTTCTCGGTCATCATTTTGTCCATGTCACTGTCAAAGACGATGTTAACGTGGGTCTGCAGTCGGATCCAGATGTTGTAGAGTTTATCTGTTAACGTCAGTCCAGGGATCCCCAACAGTAACGACTGGTCTGTCTGTTCAGGAGCCTGAGAGGGATAAGAGGGGACAGGTTGACATGTTCTGCTCACAATCACCATTTGGCTGACTAAAAAATAAACATGTCTTAACTGGATCTACAGTATGCAGCAATGTGTGTAGGTATAGAGAAAAAAACCTGAGAACAGACAGCAACCCTTTAACACTCAACACACACACACACACGTCATCTTACCTCTTCCTCCTGAGCCGTTTTCTCCCCTGCTATGAGAGACAGGAGTTTCCTTATGATTCCACAGTCCTTCATGACAGCCTGCATGTTGACTGTCTGACCGTTTGTAAACATCTGGTCACCCAGTCGATTGATCGGACGATACCTGACAGGGAGAGGAGGAGGGGTGTGATGAAGCAATAAGGTCACACAACCTCTGCTAACATCAGTACTTTTGCTATTTAGCTTTTATTATCAAACCAAAGATATATGTTTACTATAGAAACCTGGCATACATTTAGGATTTTATTCTGATTGTGCATCCCTCCCATGCTTGTACACACTTTGTACAGTTTTAAACTACTAGTGGTTCAATGTACAGTATGAAGGGTGTGTTTGCTCACACCGTACCTGCAAGGTGGGACCACCAGTAGCTCCAGAAAGAAGAGGTCTGGATAGAAGGTTTTCTCTCCCTTCTTCGACACCGTCCCCTCCTCCAGCCCGGAGAACAGACATTTCAAAAAGAAACCTGGACGAAAGAGAGGAGGTAAGAATCACAATTTGGAATTATATTTTGAAAATGATTGCTTCTCACGGCCAAAAGTGAACAAGGTTTAACTTTTTTTGCTACTTTTTTTTGCCATTTTGCATGCTCAAACAATTAAAATTTCTACTTTTAAAAAAGGACACAGCGATGACATTTACAACCTATGATTCAGTTTTTATAGATCTTAAAAATGTTAGTTTTTCATAGGCTTCTTTTCTAATGAGATAGTACTCATGTCATATGGACCCTCTGATGAGACCACCCTTTATTCAAATGTTCACCCTTAAATGTTTAAATATGATGTAATCTGGCCCTTACACAGTCCAGTTTTATGCACATGGTTGGGTTTTTTTGTCCTACCTTCTTTCTCCCACAGTTTGTTGATGTGTTCTCTAGCATTGCTGGCCGTCAGGTAGACTCTCTTTCCGGCCATCAGATCCTCTGCAACAAGACAAAAACAAAAGGTAAAATCTATTTACTGTATGTACATATGTAAAGGCAGGGTTTGCACAGAATGCACAATAGGCATCGTGTTGGTGCAGATACAGGTTACGCACCACTTCCACAAAAACATAGATACAAATGGGCTCTTTCCCACAAATCACTCAGAAGTTAACAATGTGTTTATTTACATGAGTCATGTCCAGCCTGCATAACTGTTGGCACAATAATGAACAGCATATGTACAAAGCATAATCTAATTTCTTTAAACTATTACTTACCATCAGTATTGCCACTGGTCTGCGCTCCTGATGGCATTGTGACAATCAGCTTACTGTTGTGTTCACGCCGCACTGTAAACCTGCCACTCCTGCACACACATAAACCATGATTACAGCATATAATTGACTATTAGAACTTTGACTATCATCAACATCTAAACCTGTTCATTATGCCATCTACATTTTCAGTCCTGTGGTCTAACTTGTGAGTAAACAACCATTTGCATTAGTAAGGTTGATTTCATTATAACCGTAACACAAATAGAGTGGACAATTGCAGGCGTTTTCTCCTGTTGGCTTAGATGTTGAATAGGAGATTAGTTCCTTTACAGTACTGTATACCACCACAGATGGTATACACATACATATAGTATACATATTAGGTATATACAGTATATACCTCTGCAATTATGGCTGGCTCCACACCACTAATGATAAGGTGGTAGATGGTTAAGATTTAATATGGAAAGTATTCTAGACCACCATTAAATGAGAATTAGGTTCATCATCAATGAACCTAATTTTTTATCAAGTTACCTGCAGTAAGGGCAGTTCCTAGTTTTCATGTGGATCTTCCAGAAGTCATTTATCAGACTGCTCTTCTTTTCAACAAGGTGTTTAATCTGAAAAAACACACACAAACACAGAATTAGGCCAGTGTGCCTCCATTAGGGCTGCATGGTTTGGATGAAATAAATGCACATCACAATATGGTTTCCATATTTGAAGTCATATTTAAACCGTTCTCAAGGGATTTTAGGTGTGTGTTTACTGTATGTTTGTGTTTCAGTGCCCCACGTGTCTGCACATCTCCATGTCTACTCACCGGTTTGGCGTTCTCTGAGCCTTCAGCGTTCACTCCAACTATCGTATCTGTAAACGTCTTCAGCACCTGCTCAATCTCATCTCCCGTGGCTTTGGGGTTCTCCTCCAGGTGCTAACACACACACACACACACACTAGTAAAGCAACCTGCCAAATCAACTGGCCAAATTACCATAACTAACTTCCCGTTGTTTTTAGAACACCAACATGGATAAAGTGCGCTTTAGTCTGTTCAACCCTGCCATGTTGAAACCCACCTGGCTGAGAACCTGCTCTACTTGGTAGACCTCCTGCATGGCCCCATGGTCCACTAACTTCAGCTGGTTCAGCAGCAGGTGGATGGCAGCTCGGGGACACGTTAACATGTGACACGACAGGCAGGAACCACGAATCAACGGGTAGAGTTTCTGACGAAGGAGGGTACGAAGAGATGAGAGAAGAGGATCAAAAAATATCGGTAACAATTCATAAAAGCAAGTTTTAGAAAGTGATTTAAAAGTAAATGCTGAATTGTCCGACTGGTCCATCATTACCAGTATCACACCCAATAATATTGTGGTGTATTTGTGGACATGCTTACCTCAAAGAACAGTGGGTTGTACACAGGTAGAGGTAGCTCTATGTGTCCCAGGTGTCCTGGACAGTTGTTGAAGTCCTGACAGCAGGTTGAACACACCTGGTAAAAACAATAACAGAAAGTCTTTTTAAGCATTTGCTGAAACTTAATGCTCACAATCATAAACTTTACAAGCAGAGAATGGTAAACCACAGAGGTACAACCACAGGTCAGGAACAGACTGATGTTACAGATGTGTCATTACTGTATTGCACAACAAACAGACTAACATGTAATATGATCTCAGTAGAGACGTACCTCTTTGCTGTCTGCTGGTCCCAGGGCCAGATCATACAGGCTGTTCGGGGCCACATTCCCAACAGCATCAAGGAACCTGAAGTTGGTGATCGCCTTCACACTCAACTTTCTGGGCAGGAAATGAGAAGAATGCATTATACACACACAATGCTTCCACAATTACACTGGATTCTAAGCAGCTCTGTGGACATTTTATTACTGCAGTGAATAACTTGGTAGCTTTATCACATTGGTGGAATCAGTATTTAGTCTGTTTAGTACCCTACAGGGTAAATCCAGGGTTCACCCTCATCCTCAGACAAGGGAGCCAGATCTCACCCCAGTTCTTAGTGGACTTTCAGGAGTAATAAATAAGATGCAGTGAGGTTAGACTGATCTGAAGGACATTTCCTATATTATAGCATTCTGATGTCGCGGAATTATAAAGTACCATGAGAACAAACAGCAAAAAGGACAGAGTATGAACTTGAAAAGGGGGGTGACGTTATTTTACTTGATTGACAAGCGCTGCATGCGAATCAGGCTTTGGTGCACAAGAAAATAAATATGAAATATCAATTGTGAACGTTGACAAAGCAACTCCTAGCTAAAACATGTACTCGGACATGCGTGTTGTTTTGGACTCATGTTTAGCATTTAAGCCAAAAAGCCAACAAGCTATTTCTCACCGTATCTCTTCGGCAGAGTACATGCCAAACGACATGCTCTCCAAACGCCGCCATGGCACTTCTTTTCCAAACAACATTTTGGACAACTGTCCAGACTTTGCGGAGTTTATCGATATAAACTCATGGCGTTCAGTTAAACCACATGCGACACGAAGTTGCTCCCGTTTCACACGTGGGCCCGTCAAACCACGTCTAAGACTAGAGGGGAGACGCGAGTACAGATAACTAGGCTTTTCCAAAAACTCAGCATATATTATACGTTTTAAATAACTGACTCAATGTTAAAATTGGAGTTGGCTGGACGTTAAGTGTGGGCAAAGTGTAGCGTTTCTTCAAAATGCAAACTGTTATTATTTTTCTCTCCCCTTTTCTGAGCACACATGGTTTTTCCCTCCCACGAGGCTTCCCTCTGCAACAACATGGCGGCCCCCGGTTGGCACGTAGGGCGTTATGTCCAGAGAAACGGCCGGTTTTTGCTAAATAACTTCGAGCAGTTGTGGGCTCACAGGTAAGCCGGGTTCTGCGGCTCTGCTTTAAACCAGAATGTTATTCACTAGACTTTGTTGTCATTTAACGTCGGCTGCCACACGGGCGACAGGAGGTCACGTCTTTATGAATGTAGCTTACGTCACTGCAGCGACTAAATGTTGGCAAACTGTTTGGTATTTAAGAAGACGTAAGTGCGTAAACGACATTCCTTATGTTTGTGGGATACTGTGTGTCATGGTGTTATCTCGGCCACGTCCTGCTCTTCAACAGTAGAGGCTACAAATGTACCTCTCTTTAGTTAATTAAAGTTTCTCTTTCTTCCAGGAGTTTTGTTTGGACTCCAGCTCTGCGACAACAAGCTGCAGAAGCTGATAAAGGTAATCTGGAATAACGATTTTGGTCATGACTGAAACGCTCTTTATCAGTACAGACACCATCCTGGTGTCGATTAATAAATGCATTCAGTCCAGGGAACTTGCACCAGTGGTACTGCTTGTGTTTACAGCTACACTTAAAGGATACGGCTGGAGATATATTTTTATATTGTTACACAAATGCCATAATGAGTTGATCCTACTAACAACTGTTGCCTGTGTAATTGAATATATAGAGGAGAGGATATAGTTTATTTCTTTGTTCATTGTTGTCCAAAAACACATCAATGAGCCACAATGACACTGTTGCACGGGGTGAAATGTTCCCTACATTAAGATCAACATAGGCACCGTTGTTTATTTTGAGTCGATCCAACACACACAGCCATTAATACTTACTAGAGCAATGTGTATTAATCCGCAGCGGAAAGTAGTCCCCAACAAATGCATTATTTACTCCACTTTGAGTAATGTTTGCTTGAAACTACGGTGCCCAGCTGTTTTGAGAAATAATTTTGCCTTGTTAGCCTTAAAAAAACAACAATTATATATTCATGACACATTTTTTAAAGATGTACATCTTTAGCAGGAACCAGTGGGCTTGAGGATGAGTGCCAGAGACGGTTGGAAAGTATTGAGAGATTTCATTTTTTTCCCTTTTAATTTGAAAAGGGTTAATGTACGTGAATCAACATTCAAACAAATGTAAATGCACCCACGTGTGGTGGAAATCTGAAAATAAAGAGTCACCAAAGTCTTTGGAGTATTTATTAAGCTTTCTGCAGAAAGGACCCACTGATGTGCACTCAACGGGTGCCACAGTCAAGAGAGGGCCAAAGAAGCGTGGTTACATTGTCTTTATAGAGAAAAGGTTGGGCTATCTACTGTTTGCAGCTGCATGCAGGTTCACCTCAGTTGCCCACACACTGTATCCTCCCAAGGAAGAAACAATTCGCCAGTCAGATAAGCAGTTTCAAGGACTAGGATAACACAGGAGAGAGTCTCACAACAATCTCCCACTGTCTCTGGGAGAAAGGTCAGCTACAGACAGATATAGAGCAAATTTCCAATGCACAAGTTAGAGTGAAAGGCTAGTTTTCATCGGCAGTCCCTTTGCCTGATGTTGGTAGGCATCCTAGAATAATAAAAATAATACATATGTACAATAATTAAAAACATACTTCATTGTGATAAAAAGCATATACAATACAGTTAAACAACATAAATGGACAAAATTCAAATGGCATATGATACAGGTACAGTATGAGTTAAAGGTGGATAAAAACAGCATCAGTGTTGACATTTTTGGTGATGGACGAACGCATTGTTGGTTTTCATCTTCTCATGGGATTTGTTGGCAAAAAAAAAAAACAGACTGATTCTTTAAATAATTGGATTTATTGGAAAATGTCTAGATTTTGGAAAAATTCTGCCCCTCCAGTTAAATTTCACCAAATCACCCTCTACTAATTACATTTCCTCTGATCACATCAATTACTTTAGAGGCACGGTGTTATTTCTAATTCTTTGTAATATATCAGTGACCCTTTTCTTGATGTCGTTGCAGAATCTACAGAGACTATTGTCATCCCCAGGAAGAAAACATGGTATGTGCCCATATCACTGTGCAGGAAACACAATGTGTACCTTGTGAAAAACCTAATTTCAATAGAGCTTATTTAAGTAGACCTCCCAGTTTTAAATCAAGTCGGTCAAGTATTTCAGTTTGCATAAACAGGGCTGTGAAATAATGTCACCTCTTATTGAACAGGAGCAAGGAGGCAGTGCTGGAGGCTCTGGCTTCAACTGTCAGCAGGGTGAGAGCTCCTTCATCTGATGCTGTGGATGTTTACTTGTTTATCTCTCTCTGTCTGTCTGTGTGTTACCCTTATTTTCTTTTCTCCCTCCAGGATCCTACAGCATATCCCTACCAGTTCCAGGATGATCCTTTCCTCTCTCCCAGGACCTCTACTGAGTTTGTACGTCTAAAACATGCTAACCTTTACACTTGGGTTTTATTTTGTTTCAGTCATTTTGGAATGGCAGTTCATTCTGACCAGGTATTATGTGAATATGGTATAGATATTGTGTCTCAAACATAGTTTTGTAAAGTATATATACTATATATAATAGTATTCATAATGAATCAGTTCTAACAGCTCAGATCACTGTTGTATCTGTAATCAAAGTAAAGAGTGCACTCTCTGCTGTAGTTAGCTGTAATATACGCTTGATACACTGTCCCACTGTGTCATATCTTCTAACTGATGCATCATGGTCCCTCTCTCTCTCTCTCTTTTTCTCTCTCTCTCTCTCTTTTTCTCTCTCTCTCTCTTTTTCTCTCTCTCTCTCTCTCTCTCTCTCTCTCTGCAGAAGATGTACTCTCTCTCTCAGGAGTCCGGCAGCTCTGCAGCCAAATACTTTGTCAACAGCAACCCCAAGTTCTTCACCAAAGACTTTGCTGAACCACATATACCAGTAAGAAACACACACACACTGTATATATTGAGTGAGTAGGCAGAGGGGACTAGAGTATATAGTCACAGGTGTGTGTAAGGGGAAGTGAAAATATCTAGTGATGTTTTGGGTCTTTGACAATAATATTGCATTGGTTGGTGTGTGTGTGTGTGTGTGTGTGTGTTTGTAGTGTCTGATGCCAGAGACTGTGTCGCTGCGTCTTGAGGAGGTGAGCGAGGAGGCACTGAAGGAACGAATCAGCTTAAGGAAAGTGACAGCTGCTGTTGACATGTATGATCAACTACTGCAAGCTGGTGAGACACACACACACACACACACACACACACACATATATTCTCTGTTTTAAGAATGTTGGTTTAATCCTTCTACACCAACTGTGTCTCTTCGATGAAATTCCTCCAGGCACAGCGGTCTCTATGGAAACGACCCACGAGCTGTTAGACCTGATCTGTCTCTACTGTGACAGAGACCCTGTCCAGGAGGGAGGACCAGAGGTGGAGGACATGGTGAGTCCCCCCTGATCCTTAGGGTGATGGCCAGAGTCAAGACAAGAGTGACACAATTAGGGCTGCAACTTAACAATTATTTTCATTATCGATTATCTGCTGATTATTTTCTCGATTTGTCTGTAAAATATCAGAAAATAGTGTAAAAATGTCATTGACATTTTCAAGTTACTTGTTTTGTCCAACCAACAGTCCAAACCCCAAATCTATTCAGTTTACAATAGTAGAAGAAGACACATTGGAGAAGCTGGACAGCTCTAGACACAATCAACATATTAGGCATCATATTAATACTACAGTATAAATGTATGTGTACTTTTGTGTTTGCAGGAGGAGTCAGGAGAGGAGGTGAAGAGGTGGAAAGGGAAGTCCCGCCAGGTCTCGGACTTCCTGAAGTCCACCTGGAGAGAAAACAACAACGCAGAGAGAATCTTTAACCTGCTGCCAGAGAGGGACACACAGTGTTACTCTGCTCTGATCAGAGGCATGGTGAAGGTATGAACACACGTTGGTCACTGGTGTTGCCAGCACTTCATGTTTGTCGAGACGGTGCAGCAGAACCACTGGGTGGTTATTGTATTGTCCAGGAATTGTAGTTGGCAGTGAAATGGTGATTTTGCTTGTGTTTGTCTCTCTGCAGCACGGAGCTTATGCAAAGGCCTTCAGCATGTACACAGACATGCTGAACAACAGACAGAAGGGTAGGTTGCAAGAGACAATAGAAGAGTAGAAAATAAACTCTGGTTAATACAATGTACAGTATGCAGACCATTTGAATAAACTCTAGAAAAAAAAAATTACTATTTTAATTTCAGTGACTAAAAATATTTGTATTTTTAATTCAATAAGTGATTACAGATTAGTAAAAGTGATATTTTGTGAATGGCATGTCGTGTTTTGTCACCAAAAGATATGTATGAGACACTGTCACAGTTAGACATCATGTGCCTTCACTATGAGTTTACTACGTTCTTTTGATCATCCCACAACTGACTAAATTAAAGTATGTTCAATTGAAAATACAGTATCTTGGTTTTGACCATAGACTGTAGTATATAAAGATGGACGACGCGTCTCCACTTCCTCCCACTGTACAAAAATGAAGCCAAAATATCTCTGATACAGGCGCTGCCATCTTGCACTGGTGACGTCATTTGGAGCCAGAGTCTGTGCAGTAGTGATTGTATCGAGGTCCCGCCCATACACCCGCCAGAACCAATCGCGAGCACACCACAAGTTGTCAATCATGACGTCTCACCCCCTTTTTAAAGCATCAAATAACTAATTAAAACCAAACTTATCAGAAAAATTAACACTTGAACAAACATCAGCGAACGAACGGGAAAATTTTATGTGACGTGTACTTTGATTTTTCAGTTTGGCCCATGTCCCATCCGCTAACATGGAGGGGGCGGGGTTTATGACCTATACTGCAGCCAGCCACCAGGGGGCGATCCAGATGTTTTGGCTTCACGTTTGGGGAGCTGTCATGTCGTCCATCTTTATGTACAGTCTATGGTTTTGACCTTGTGTATTGCTGTCAGTCATAGTGTTATTCTTCATAGTACCATTAGTTGGTGCCAAAGAATTACATTTTCAAATCCTAGACATATAAATATTATCATCATTTAAATATGACATAATATAACCCATCTATCTAAACTATAATCAGCCTTTTAGTATTCTTTTCTTGTACTGCAAGCAAATGAATAACCCAACCTTGTGTTTCCAGCTGACGTCCACATCTTCAACGCTCTGATCTCAGCAGCTCCAGAGGTCAAAGATAAATACAGCGATAGATGGGACATCATCGTTGTAAGACCCTTTTCACTGTTTTACTCGGCGTTACAGCGTCACATCCCCAGGTTTCTTTTTTCATGTCATGAATAATGACATTGCATATGCTTTACACATCAGTTAGCGACATTTTTACAGATGAATAAGTATGTTTTTGGAGCCCCGACATGTTAAATATTAAATAAATAAATAAATAAATAAAAAGATAATGAAATAAATACTTGAAATAATTGAAGAAATTAGTAAAACCTCATTATTTGAAATGTTCTTTCATCAATTTACTGTGTTTCCTATGACTTTTAAAAAAGGGCATTTTGAAATAAAAATGTCTATAATGAAATAAAAACAAACAGATAAAACCCTGTGATGAAACATTTTCAAAGTAAAAGTTGATTTATAATAATTTCTTCAATTATTTCACAAATGATTGGTTCATATGTGTGTTGTACACAATTTAATCATGCAATTATTTCATAATTTATTTAATATTGAATACTTTCAGGCTTCCAAAAAAATCTGAAAAGAGAAATAGAAATGCTTCTGATGAGACTTAATGAGATCAAATGGAAAAACTGAGCAGTATGCTTACACACTGACATTGATCTGTTAGAATAATAACATGCTGTGTTTAATAGACTGTTTTAGCCGTATGTGGCAGTAAAAGTCCCGAATGTGGCTAGACTGCATTTCCCTTGATTGTAAGATCGTTAGAGTCGTGTATCTTTGTGGGTCTGCAGGAGCTGCTCAACCAGATGAGTCAACAGAAAGTTCAGCCCAACCTGCTCACCTTCAACAGCATCCTCAGAGCTCTGAGACGCTGTGGCTTTTTGGCCAAAACACAAGCTCTACACACTCTGAACGAGATGAAGGCTGTGGGAATAGGTGACTACAAACACACACACACACATTCAGAGGGATACAGTAGTAAGATGATAAAAGTCCTTTGTTAAAGATCTACTTTGTGTATGTGTGTGTGCACATTCAGCTCCTAGCCTGGCCTCCTTCGACCACATCCTGGCACTCTTTTACAAAACAGGTAAACTGGAGTTTGGTGTTTCATTAGACCAAAGATTCGCGATGAGACGAAACGGACTTTGAAATCGAAGTCAGCTGGTCATCTCGGCCCGCTCATTTTTTTATGTTTTCACCGTTTTAAGATGCTACAAATTCTATCCAGCTACAAATAAAAGCATGAAAAGCCAGCAGTTAGAACGGAAGTACAGAGAGTCGTTACTATGGAAATTATCCTATTCAATTCAGTATTTATTCGCATGACATTTGACATGTGTTGCCGAAGCACAATTACGATTATGAAAGAAAAAAGTTACGAAATGAAATTAACAAAAATAACGTGAATAACAATATCAGTTAATAGAAAAATAAGAACGTTACAAGTTTCAACTCGTCTCGTTGCGAATCTTTGTTCTGAACTGGCCTTTACATTGAACATTACAGTCTTTGGTGCCGTCGTCTGCGTGCTGAGTTGTATAACGTGGCTCTGTTTCCCCTCCAGCCGCCTCTGGTCAGGACAACACTAACATTTTACAGGAAGTGATGTCAGAGCTGGCAGGAACCAGCTTCACCTGCCAGGACCCTAATGATGGTATGTTGTGGTGTGTGTGTGTGTGTGTGTGTAATGACTTGATGGTACAAATTTGGGAAATCTTTCTTATTTTGTTTAAAATGGATATAAAACACATGAACCATTATGGCTTTGAATACTGACTTTGTATTCTCTCTTTTTCTTTCCAGTTGTGTTCTTTGCCAATGCAATGAGAATAGTAAGTCTTTTTTATGGCTCGTTTTGTATAAATATTCATCACAAATGTATTTAGAGCTATGACAGAGTCTTGAATTAAGAGTTTGTTATTCGAGGCCCTGTTTTTTCATCAAGCACTTATGTTTGCCAACTTTTAGATTTATACAAGGCTTACTGTTAAAATATCTATCACACTTTTAATTCCACTTCTTTTTTAAACTATAATTAGCTATTTTTAATTAGGTATAGGCTGGTGACAGCTTGTTTACTTCAGTTGATAGCTTCATTTAGATTTAAATTCACACTAGCATTTTAATGTTTTTCTTAAATTTGTCCACCCAACCTGTTTTTTCCCTCTGCCTGTTTTTGTCATAACAGTGTCTGGATAGTAAAGACCTGGAGCTGGCTTATAAGGTCCACAGTCTAGTAGAAGTGGGGGAGAACTGGAGGCTCTTGGGAGATCCCTACCAACAGAGTATTTACTAGTAAGTAAAAACCTTCCGCCAACCTAAAACGCATCCTCTGTACCTCCTATATCAATGCCTTGGGGTGGAAACAACTGAAACAACTACTTAACCGCATGTCACTTATACAACATATATAACTGAGCCTCAATGTGGCCTGAAACCTGAAATCTAGTGATTAGAACCAGTTATGTAGATTAATTTGTTGTCCCCTGTAACTGGACCTCTGCTCTCTCCTCTCCAGTGGTCGCTTCTTCAACCTGCTGTGTTTGACAGAGCACACTGACGTGATCCTGAAGTGGTACAGACGGCTCATTCCCTCGGTCAGTTTACATCTCTGCATCTCTCTCCCTGCTCAGCAGTGCTACTCCAGACCGTATAATGGATTATATGAAGAATCAATAATAACCTTTTTAAGATATTATAAGCTGCAGCTGCCACTTCACTGTGTTACACACACTTTTATACAGTGTGTGTAACAGTAGGGTATTTTTTTTCTTCTAAAACCCATAACTAAGATCAGTCTAAGAGAGTTTTTTGTACAGTTTAAAGTCCCCACTCTTAAAGGGAAACTGGTATTTTTAAACCAGGGACCTATAAATTGTGGGGCCTAAATGACTAACACTTACCAAAAGTATTATTCTAAGTGTGTGACAACATTACAGAAAGGATCCCTACAGACCAAGATCCTTTTGTCTTCTTGCAACAACTCAACCTCTCGTGAGATTTCAGAGCGAGACTTTCCCTTGAGCGAGACTTTCTGTTTCTGGTTAAACAAAAAGGATCATACTCTTTAACAAACGGTCTGTCTCTGTAGGGATCCTTTCCATAATGTTGTCAGACACTTCTCAACTATACAATAAATAAGGAATTAATCAAAACAGTTACAAGAATCATAAAAAAACATCGGATAATAAAGCTTTAAAATCACCAAGAGGAATGTGCAGATCATTCCATTTAAAAGGTGCATAGTACCTGAAACCAGTTCTGCCAACATTAGTGCGTACATAAGGGATGTCTAAGGTTAAGTAGCTACTGGATCGTGTACTGTAGTTACTAGATTTAAATGAGAGAAGAGATGTGAGGTAGTTTGGAAGCTTCAACAGTAGATCTTTATAAATGAATAGCATGACATGGCTGTTTCTTCTTGATTGTAAGGATGTGTTTCATCACAGTACAGTCATCATTTAGTTCAGAACCTCTTGAACTATCTAACATGAAATGACCCTTGCTGTATGGACGTGAACAGTACTTTTGATTATGCTCTGTGTTTGTAGCTGTTCTACCCGAACACTCAGGGACTGAGCAACCTGCTGCAGGCTCTGGACACAGACAGCCGCCTGGACTTGCTGCCCACTATATGGAAAGGTGAGTTTAGAGATAATGTCATGGTTACAGCAATCTAATCTCACAGTTGTAGAAAGAGACACTGATGTCAAATAAAGTGGGTGAATTCTAAAAAAAAAAGTCATATGAACAGTATCTGTCTATCTTCTAAATGTTCTGTACTCCACCTGTTCTCCAGATATCCGCACTCTGGGTCATTACAATAAGCCCAAACTGGTGGAGGAGCTGCTCAGCCTCATGGCCAGAGACAGACACAGTCCTGAGGTCAGTTAGGAGACAGCGACGTCCATCAGTTTCCCACCATTTGGAGACAGTGAAGCATAATTCTGTTAAGCTGGCTGTGAATATGAATATACTTGTGCGTGTGTCTGTAGGTTCAAGAGCCATTTGCAGCATGTGCTCTGGATGTAAAGAGTGTGTTTGACAAAGACAGAGGGAGGTCCAGTCTGGAGTGGAGCGCCTCCTCCCTCTCCAGCATCATCTCCCTGCTGCTGCGAGCCAACAAGACCCAACAGGCCTGGTAAGAGTCTGTCAGTCCATTTAGGGGAGCGCTTTTGCTGGAGTCTGACTCTACTAATGCTCACCACCACATGATGATGTTAAAGTGAAATGCATCTGTACTTCACCTCCTCCTCTTCTTTTTCCCTGCAGGGAGATGCTGCAGCTCTTCAAATCCGAAGTCAGAGTTCCTCCGTAAGTCTCTGCCCAAACTACAAACATAAAGAAGGAAACAGTGAAAGACTTTATATTTACCACACTGAAAGTCTTCAAGTGACCACAGAGCTCCAATTCATGACATGACACCAGGAAACACTAGTGCTGCTAGTACCACTTTAAAAAAGGTACCATCTGGGGTAATGTGTTCATAACATCCTCTAACTGGTAATTACAGGTAGTAAAATTGGAATTGTTTTAGTTGGCTCCAACATCTCAAACTTATCATGACAGGAGGTTTCAATACAAATGGTAAACATGTCACCAGTACAAGTTAATACAGTAGTTAAGGGATTCTGGATGTAACTGGTCCAACAGATAAAAAAACAAGTTGTAGGAATGAATTATAATCCCAGTTTAGATGCTCACTGAGCTGCTTGTGATCGTGTGTTTCCTGCCATGTTATTCTCTAGTGAGTCGCTGTTAGGGGAATTCCTGTCAGTGTGTCACAGCGATGGTTCTCCCCAGAGGGCAGTGGAGCTGGTTCAGCTCTCTGCGGCCTTCTGCCTACCTGCAACGCCAAGACTGGCAAAGCGAACACTGGCCGAGTTTGATCTGACTGAGGAACAAAGGTGAGAAGAGGAGAGAATTATAGTACGACAGCAGGAAGCATGCTTTTGTCATTTAATTCACTGAAACCTTTGTATTTATTTTATCATAAACAGATGACAGGAAACATATATAAAGCACAGGGTTCGTACGACCTTTTAAGAAAGCTTTCAAGGTAACTACACCAACATTTTCCAGATTCTCGGAACTCTTTATCATCACATCTAAATTGTTACTATAAATGCCAGGAGACAACAAACAAATACGACAACGGGATCGTTTCATTTCAAATATTAAAAGATTTTTGGTTTACATGAGTGACTGTGTAGATGATGAAACACCAGATTATGTTGAAAATCAGGCATTTTTCAAGGAGTATATTTGAATTCAAGCATATTCCTAACATTGACATAACTGTTAAAATGAAGCAATGTCCAAACTTTCAAGACTTTGTACGAACCCTGAAAGCGAGTATTAATAGCATAGAACTGTGAGGTTTGCAGATGTCATGACAATACATCAATACACACATACAGGGGTGTTTTTAGAGGCAAAGTTTTTGAATTTGTTAATGTGTATTTTCATTAGTAGCACCCTTGGGCCAATCACAGCCATTATGCAAACACCACAGGGCGGTTTCACAAACTATGGCTTAGATTAGTCAGACTTGGATGTCTAAATTCATCTGTTGCATAAAGCTGTCTAGTTCTTCACTATCTAAAACGGAACTGATTAGCTATGAATTCTGGGTAAATGAAGCCTTTTTAAAAACTAAAAAAACATGACTGACAGCAACCACATCACCCGGCTCAGTTCCGTTCACTCCAGCAGAAAATGTTTCAATTCAGGATTCAACAGTAACAAGGATGTTTTACTGGGGAAAAGTGTAACTTCTATTAGCATACAAGCATACTCAGTGCAGTTCAGACCTGTAGCTGAGCTGAGAGTCAGACGGGTGTTATCAGAACCCCATCTCTGGAGATGGCAGGAGTGATGGATAAGCAAAATTGATCCTGTCCTTATAAACACAGAGACGAAGTATCGTAGATCAGTGAATTAAATGTTTAGTTACACTGCTAGGAACTACAGAGGAAAAGGTTCTAGTAGCATTTGATCGCAATATGATGCATCATGTCATGTGTATGTCCGTTTTCTGAAGAAATCTTGTTTTTCTGTCCCATCCAGAGCCATATTATCTGAACTGGAGTCTGCAGGAGAGCCCTCCGACTGATGCAAAAATCTGACAAATCCATAGAGTGTACTTGTTTCGTTATCTGTGTAATAAAAATGTCTATCACATCAATGAAATCTAAACCTCTCCTAATGCTTTCTTGTGTGTGTCAGCCAGAGGCCGCTGTTTCTCCTTGTTCAGCTCACCTTACAGGACTACGCCACCATGTGTCACGTTTTACACTTCTTATGCATTACATGATTCTTTTCAGCTCAGCTTTCATAGAAACCAGACTGATTATTGCTATAATAAAGCACCAAAACAAATCAGGAGCATTAAAGCATTAAGCCCATAAAAACCTAATTCTTATTATTATTTTCTGCAGAGTCCGTGGCCATAAACTGTGGCATGGAGGAAAACACGCTGATGCAAATGTCTCTTGGTGATAACTGACCAACTTTCTCAAATTACTGATAAGCCACTTCCTCAAAATGCTGCTGTGTGCGTGACACATCTAAGTGGTCAGGAATGCTGGTTTGGACATGTCAGTGTCCCATTTGATCCTTGCAGACCTCCAGCAAGGTTGGAAGAAACTTCCAGATCAACAGATGGTGGTGTGTCTGCAGATGCAGGTATGCACTGTGTGTGTTTTTGCAGACTCTTGAGGACTTTATGGACAGCGTGTCCAGACAAGACTGGTGCCTGAGGTGTGAGGAAAGTTTTTAATGAAATACAGAATGACGTACAGTAATCGTATGTTCGTATTAATTTAATGGCTTTATTAGCAGCAATCACACTCAGTATCAATGCACATAGAGGTATCATGTCTGTACCTGTGTGTACACTATATGTGTGTGTGTGCACATGGGAGATGCTGAGAACAACAAGCGTGGGTGTGTGTGTGTGTGCAAGCCTGCACAGGTGTGTGTCTCAATCAAAATATTTTTTCCCTCGACCAATCATCAGCCAAGCTGCCAGCACAACCAAATAAGGACAAGTGTGCTAAAGTGAGTGGGGGGTGGGGGGGGGGCTCTTTAAGATGGGTGTGGTCTGGGGACAGAGTGTATTGTTCTCCAGAGGACTCACACACTCAGACACACAAATATACTCCCTGATACACACTGATAAACACAGTAGTGCCGCCCTTTTAAACTTAACACACAATCTTACAGACTGCCACTGCACAAGACCATAGGAAAAGACACACACTCACACATTCCCACACACATTCATAAGCTGTCTTACATGCTCTCACACACACCAATTTTGAGAAGTCAGACTCTGCAAAAACAGGGTGAAGCTAGTTTTTTCCTCCCCCTGTTTAGGAGGAAATATCCTGCATTTGTTGGATTGTTCATACCAAACGTGTAGGTTTCTCATATATTGTGTGATGATATACAGTTGTTCCTTCTATGAGAAGTGCTGTAGGTGTAGTTAAAGGTACTATGTGGAGTTTTCAGAAAGTCCTCGACATCGGTGACCGTTAAGTGAAATGCAGTCAGCATCCTGTTGCTTGCGCTTGCGCACCGTAGACGTGACATACATGAGACTGAACGTGATATACAGTCATATTTAGAATAACGTTACTATCTGTAATGTTCCTATATTTTATTTGGACTATTGCAGGCCCTGGGCACAGACATGTAAAAGGCTCCACCACCTCTCCTACGTAGGAGCAAGACACACAGACTTTGTGGTCGTTTTGTGTCTCTTTGTAGTTGTTATGCATCTGTAGTTTTGCATCTCTTTGTGGTAATTTTGCAACTGTTTGTGTTGGTTTTGTGTCTCTTTGTGGTCATTTTGCATCTTTCCGTGGTCTTCTTGTGTGACTTTGTGGTTGTTTTGCTTCTCTTTGTGGTCTTTTTGTGTCTCTTTGCGGTTGGTATGTGTCTCTTTGACTGGCATTTTGCAGGTGAAGCCCAGGGGGGCCCATCCATGGCTAATGTTTGCTAGTGTTGCACACTGTAGGCGCTATAGGGGAGCTGAAGAGAGGCAAGGCACTTGGGAGCGCGCAACGTCACATCCTTTGGATTTTCCCATCCCGTGTCCTTTACATAGAAATCAGTCCTCAGGCTGTTACAGGCAACTGAGAACGTCGGGGAAGGTTGCATTTTTTAAGATATGTTACAATCTGTTCACATATTGGCAATACAAATCAGTTAATACATGTAAATTGCTAGTACCTTTAAGAGTTTGAGATGCCCTGAATGGACAGCAAAAAGACCTGAATAATGGAAGTTATAAAGTGTAAAGTTACCAACAACAATGGGGAGTTTGATTCGCCTGGATGAAAACCAAACATGTCAACAAAATAGCAAGCTTGCAAAAACAAACAGTGGGAGTGGCCGGTCACCAGCATTCCTTTTCTCCTACTCCTTTATGCAACCTGAATGTACTGTACTGGAGTGGAGGTCAGAGGTCAAACCTGTCCACAAATACAGGATGTGATGGAACATCCTCTCATGCTTTTAATACCTCTCCCACGTGTTGCTTTTTAACAGTCACTTACTTGATGTAAGGTTAAAATAAACTCCAGTTTGCTGGGCTTTTAGAGTAAGAAAGTGTTTGTTTTCTTCTCTTAAAAGTTACTTCCTGAAAGAAGTAACTTTTAAGAGTTATATATATACTTCAGTTATTTTACAATCTGCCCACGACAAGACTTCATGGTGATTGACAGCTAGTAATTGGCAGGCAGCACTGCCAATCCCACACACTGGAAAGAGCAAAAGATGAGAATTCCCCAGACCTCAAGTCATACTGGCTTTCGGTCTGGCCTCACAACATTATTTCATCTCTAACTAACTTTCAGTCTCAATAACCACTCATATCCCACTGTTATTAACCTTTAACACCACAGTCCATTTACACCTACCGACAGTATGTTACATCCACTAATCATAGAAGCTGTGGAGCCATTTAGAGCTGGCATGTAAAACTCTTTTTCCAACCAGAAGCAAGTACGACTTGCTGAAGGATATTTTGGCATAACATGTGAGGGACTGATCCCTGGCGCTCCTATTAGGGTTAAGGGGATGACTTCACTAGCCACCAGGCCATCCTACTGTCACTTGATGAGTTTGGCTATGTCAGCAAAGAAACATTTCCAAATATATGCTCATTCGGGCAAGCCTGAGATATACTGCATGCTCTACACTTACCAGAGGATCACGTGGAGACTACATGATTGAATTGAGGGTCTAAAGGTAACAAAGGTTTATTGAGATGTAAAATAACTGCTCCTCCATTGTTGTCCAAAAACTGTTAAAAGCACATCAGTGAGCCTCACTGTTGCACTGGGTGACTTGTTCCTTCATTACCATGAACACACACACTGTAGTTTATTTTGAGTCATTCCCACATACACTATCCTGCTGCTGGAAATACTCAAATGTGGGTTAATCCACCGCTTAAAAAGATTTACGTCTTTAGTAGGAACCAAGAGCGCTGTTGCTTTGGTGTAATGTGATTTGTAGATAATATAAAAAAAAATATAGAAAATAATCAGCCTTATCCTTTGAATTCAGTTATAATACATATACATTTCAGTAAAAAACTAATGGAAAGCTATAGCCCACTGGTATATCTAGTTCAATTTTACCATCTGAAGGAGGATCAACCAGTGGATAGTGTATTAATAAAAAATGAATGCAATTGTTTTAAACCTTCCTCCTCTCATGCAGAGGGCTGATATGTGTCAAAAACATTTATTTCTCTTTAATTTCTAACCAGAAAGCATGTTGGGGCAAGTAAGTTGGTCTGCCAAGTTGAAACATATTGCAGACTCTGATAAAATCAGCCCAAAGTCACTTGAGCCTTTTCACAGCAGCCATTTTTACTTGCCAAACACAGGTGTAATTAACAACATCAACCGTGGCTGCATTCCATTTAGGTGTGTAAGTTTCAGGACCCCAGCACTGACACACTGTCATTGTTTAAGGGACACCTAAATGGAACTGAGTCATCATTATATGCATTAATTACACCAGGCCTAGTCTTGTCATGACGCATAATTCTTTTTCCCACCCCATGTCCCGGGAACTCTCCCTCTGATTGGCTAGCACTCATTGCCTCCATTGGTTAGGTTGGTTAAGGTAAGGGTTAGGGTTAGCCAATCAGAGGGAGAGTAGAGACGGGACTTGATGCAAATGAGGTGGGAAAAAAAATAACTTTGCCATGACAATAGATAATGGCTGCTGTGAAAAAGGTCTAGGAGAAGAAGAAGAAGAAACTGTTGATTAACGTCACCTGGAATTTCTGGGTATTGAAGTCCAATTTGAAAAGTTGTCTTGTCAGCTTTAATATTATGCACTCACTGATCTAGAGAAAGTCAACATTTGTTTAATCTCACTAGTCTTCATGCTGTTACTTCATTATACCGTATCTGCAGATGCTATTGAGTTCAAGCTGAGCTGTGACGTTTTATTTCAGGTTAATTAAATGTAGACAAATTGTCATCTTGGGATCAGACCACAGAGTGTGATAAGTCATTATACAAGCAGTGTTACCTCAGTGATTCATGGTAGTGTAATGTAGCTTAATAGTTAACTAATGTTTACCTGGGTAAACACACACACCACAAACAAACATGTGTACTTATGCAGTTCTATAGAGTATTAATGAATGAATGGATGAATTAAATGGATGGGAGTCACACTTTGCACACAGTATCAGTTTGTTTTATATTTCTCTCTCTCTTTGTCTCTCTCTCTCTGTGTGTGTGTGCGTGTGTGTGTGTGTGTGTTTGGTTTATGAGTCATAGAAGCATGTGTTTAAGCATTCGCCGCAATCCTGCCAAAACTGCACAATGGTCAGTCTTTCAGTCTGTCTGTCTAACTCTCTCTCTGTCTCCATTTCTTCCCATCCATGTGTTTCTCACACACATTGCTCAGGGCCAGAGAAGCAACCAACAATAGTGAACTGGCCGACAGTTTCTTTGGCTTGTTGTTGACATGCTATCAGTGTTATCACATGAGCCAGCTGTCAGCTTCCAGCCCTGGTTGAGCACCAGCAGACAAAATCCAAGGTCCTTCTGTTGACATATTCATGTGGGAACAAAAATCATCAACTGTGGTCTTTGTTTCAATTTAACATTCGACTACACTCCATTAGTCATTGGATTATATGTGTGGGTTCTTTTTAAAACTGTACCTGAAGCAATTTAATTTCAATTATTCCCTTTCTTACAGTAACATTACAAGATACGTATTACCAAAAACAAAGTGGTTCACCAACCTCTACACTTATTTGAAAAGATTGGTCTCATTCCTGGACTTACTCCTATTTGTATATTTTTAATTGTATTATTTATATGTGTTATTATTTATTCCTTTTTTATACCCCTGCTGTTAAAGGAGGATTGTCTCTTCAGACCTTTCTCAGTGTTTTTCTTAAATGTTCGAACTTGACTTGACGTAGGTAATTAAAGACCCTGCGCACAAACGGTCCACCCACACAGGTATATTCACTTGTTGCCTGATTAGACGTCTTCTCAGCAGACCATGCTGCATCTCTGCGGGGGAGAAGCAGTTAATATGATAGCTTCCTCCATTATGGACTGTCTCAAAGGCCAGCACTGCCAGGACAGGTATTGGTCAATGGCGCGAATTCACAGAATTAAAGTTCACAAATGATGCGAAAGCTCTGCAGGGTTTCATTTGCATCCTCAAGCAAATCCTCTTATCATGGATGAAATGAATTGATTTTAGCCTTACATTTCACTGTTATAAATGCAGATGTGTCAGGACTGTGACCCTGTATTGTTGTCCAATCAGTCAGAATAACTATATACACCTGTGTGGGTGTTCAGGGCCTTTGAGACTTACAGTAGGTAACTTATAACCAACATAAAGAGCCAAAAATAATAGTCAATTAATAGATTAGTTGATCAACAGAAAATTAACAAGAATTTGCTGGTTTTTAGGTTTTACAATGTGAGGATCTTTTCTGCTTTTTGCTGTATCACTGTAAATCGAATAACTTTGGCTCTTGGACTGTTGATAGGACAAAACAAAACATCTGAAGACGTCAAATTGGGCTCTTAGAACATGTGATGTGCATTTTCCTCTGTGCCATTTATTCATTTGACATTTGGAAGATTCAGTGATTAATCGATTAATCAAAATAAAACATCAGCAGATGAATCAGTAATTAAATAGGCGGTAGTTGCAGCCCTTAACAACTCTGTTATAGCTGAGCAATGGCAACTGTAAAATATGCTGTTATATACTAAGATCTGTTATTGAATGTGGAATTTTCTTGGGGATGTTAATGATCACTTCAGTGACCACTTCTGTTTTTCTTCTTTTATTTTTGCATTTTTTTGTCTTTATTGGACAGTTAATAGTGTAAAGAAAGACAGGAAATAAGGGGAGAGAGAGGGAAATGCAACAATGGTCCCTGGCCGGATTCCAGCTGAGGACGTTGCGGTTATGGTATGCACCCTGAACGTTCAGCTATACGGCGCTCCACACTCCTTTTTTAAATTCTATTTCTGTTTCTTGACTATCAACAGTGGTGCAAAAGATTTCTGGTCCACCGTTTGTCTGTCAACACTCACTCTATGGCATTCAATGACATCACTGTCTAGTCCTCTTTTTAATAGTTAAAGACAAATCCACAGCTTGGCTGGAGAAGGATTTGCATTTGTTTAAAGAAAAACTTTATATATCAGGTCAACGGAGCACACGCGCAATTGCCATCGAGCTCAACCAAATCCAACCACAGTGTTACTGTTTAAATGAAGGTCTGTAATGGAGCAGTTCAGAGTAAAAAACGACTGAAACCTACCTGGATGAATAAAGGTTAGAAAAGTCTGGCATTTAAATAGTCATCAAAACTGGGGGAACTGACAAGCTATGTAAGACATAACTTCTATGACTGGCTGAAGTGGAACCTGCTGCCTCACTCTTTTTTTAGGGGGGGTCAAATGTTTTCATTACAGTAAGTATCTTATTTAAATTATGACCTGGCCTTTAAGGAGTGTAGGTGAATTCATCCTTCAAGCAAATATTTTCTATCTATATTGTGGTCTTTACTGTGTGATAATGATATCACCAATGTTGCAATGTCAGTAGTCAAGCAGCGTGACAAGTTAAAAAACTCAGTGAGCAAGTTTGTGCAGGGCACTAACTATACAAGTCTGAATCAAAACCCACCACTCCTGGGTTTTGAGGAGGAATTCACTCTGACAAGATTCAGCACATCACGCCAGAGACAGAGGGATGTGAGAGGAGAGGGAAGAGAAAAAGGGGAGGGATAGGAAGGAAAGGTATGAGAAGTGTAGGAATGAGAGGAGGAGGAGGGAAAAGGGAGGAATTCCTACATGTAGAGGCTGGTAGCAGCAGCAGCAGAGCTCTGACAGTTCACACACAAAGTTACACTCACTGATAAAGCATGTTTGCAGAATGAATAATCAGCCATCTGCTGCAGATGACTATTTGAACACAGTCAACCTAACCTTGCCTGATGGTGATACTTTTTTTTAATCTTAGTTTGACATGATGAGTTCAATTGCTTACTGTAAAGAAGGGCTTTTGTGTTAAATGTACGGTAATACATTATCATTTTTGCATCTAAACTGGACATATAGAGAAACTAATCACTACAGTCAGCAGATATGTTACAGACTTCAGTTGAACTTCTTCGGGCTTATCTGCAGATGTGAGTCAGATAGTATTCTAAAATATATATATTCTAAAATTTCCCCGCTGTGGGACAATAAAGGCTTATCTTATCTTATCTTATCTTATCTTATTTACCAATAAGGTTCATTAGGTGGTGGATGGGTGAGGCTGGTCTGAGGGACAAAAGAGTTGCTAATATAGGTAACTCTAATGTAGTGCTACTGTACCGGGCTGTGAAAAAGTAAAATTAAATTAAAAGTAAAGTAAAAATAAATATAAAATAATAACAAAAATAAAAATGAAGACAAAGCATACATTAAGCAGCTTATTGACAATAAGGATTTTTAGGCCTCCTTCTGGGTCTCATCCCTTTTGCATCTTAAGGCTAACTTATAAATATGTGGTTTCTGAGTGAAAACGTACAAAAAACAAAACAAAATGATGAATACAATTGTTACACATACACCTGGCAATTTGGCTAATTAAGCTGGTTAGCAATGGCATAACAACTGACCACGACCTGAGCAATTTTAGAAAACTGTTTCCATTTTCATCTTTATGTTTTATTAGTGAAAACTACTGCCCCCCCCCCACGCCAAGACAACGCTATGAAATGCCAGTCTGCACTGAAGATGCTCCTGTATGTGTTGCTAAGTGGTCAGACGTGACCGCTGACGGCGGGAAGGCGGAGGCGGGTTGGTGTAGGAAGGGGAGGCGCGGAGGGGCGGAGCGGCTCTCCCTTAGCGGGCGGTGTCGGCTTAAGAAAACGGGACAGGGGATGAGTGAGAAGCCGACGCAGGGATTCACTTCCCCCGGGTGATTTTACTAAATCGCACCAGCGGACTTCAGGTAAGAGGAAGGAGCGCTACAGGGCGTTTTCTCGTGATTCAGGAGGGGCAGTCGTTGTGTGTTAGGATGAGCGAGGAGCAGAACATAGGACTTATAACTCACTGCTCTGCTGTTCTTCCATTCAGCAAAAAAATAAAATAAAAAAAATAATAATACATTTCATAGCTTCCCTCAGGATATATCATGTTTAGAGATGTGAGTCAAACATATGCTAACAGTAGCTTAAAATGCGCAGTATTTCTGGGATATTTTAGCATATGACATGCATACAAAGGCTAGTTTGGACACTGGAAATACAATTCAATGTTAGTAACGTGTACAAATGCATTTTTACCATTTTATGAATATATCTCAATATATTATGAATACTATTTGACATTTTTATAAATTTGCGGTATGCTAGCTGATTTATTATGGAGAACCCCATATAGCCTAGCTAGTTAATGAATCATCTAAAAGTTAAAAATATTTTTTTTTTATTGTGCATCGAATAGGTCTGTTACTTTACAGTGCTTTTCCTGCAGTTATTGCTTGCAGCCTATAAAATGAAATACGACATGGTTACTTAAGTTTAAATAACATGTTTTACATATGGCTGAAGGTTGAGTGTGACTGTCAGGATGAATGGTATGACCTGTGTGTGTGTGTGCATCAGGACAGGTTATCAGGTTATAAACACAGCCCATCAGTCATGTGCATCACGGCAGGTGTGACTGGATGAATGAATCCTCAGAACCTAAATTTGATCATTTATCACTTCAGTTTGGTGCTGTAAACATGTTTGATGAAGGACCAAGAATTCATTTGTTAACTTTATGTAATGGTTTTTAAATAACACATTTCTGAGATTTTATGATTAATACTGGCATAAACAGACCTCCAATCTACCTCTACTTTAAGAAACTTGCCCAGAAAACATAGCAAGGACGAACCCTAAAATCATTCAAAGTGAGGGTCTGTTCCTCCTAAAGTAGTGACATCTGGTGGCAGTAAAAATATATGCATGAGCAGAGTTATTTCACACTGAAAATGTTTGTTATACATGATGATATTTGCAAAAACACAATCATGTCTTTAAAGAGTATAGACATTGCCTGAGCGTAATGCATTTCCTATGGGCTTCAGATGTATAGTATCTATTGTCATGAGGATGATACTGTCTGTATTGTGTAGACAGGCCTGTTTTGCATAGGGAAGAATGCATGTCCATTCGGCATTCAAATAAGCTGGGGAATAGATAGCTGACATTAATTAATGTACCATCTGACCACTAGAGTTGTTTTCTTAGGAGAGTCTAAGTGTTTTTGGAAACTTTAGTGGCCCTGTGGTTGCCTGCCTGTATCTGTGCGTTTGCGTGTGTCTGGCTGACTAAGCAACCGCTATGTTTGCATGTTTGCACTGAAGCATAGCCTATTTGTTTAAGTGTCAAATGCTGTATGTAACATGGTCATGGCACATGTGAGAGGCTTTTACAAGACACTCGGAGAGGAACCCGGATTAAAGTGGAGTGAATTTTGATGTGGAAAGGTGATTTGATTTCAAATGGACGATCAAAAGCAACACTTTAAGAGGATTTCTAGCCAAAATCTTTTTAGTTTGCTAATGTCTCTTCAAATTCACATGTGGAAGACATCATTCAACTCTTTAATCTGCGTTTCTCAACAAATCTGTCATGGTCCCCAAAGGACTATTGTTGGACTGTTTCCTGTTTTTATTTTGAAGTTCCCTGGTCTTGTGTCTTGTGTAGTATTTACTTCTGGTCTTTGTTGTGTTTCCCGCCGTTTTGATTGTGTGCACCTGTGTCTAGTTTCCCACCTGTGTTTGATTCCCTGATTGTTTCTGCCCCTATATATACCGGTCTTCTCCCGTTGTTCTTCGTCGTGTCATTATTGAGTTTGTGTTCCTGCGATTCCATTCTGCCTGTGCTTTCCAAGTGGATGTTCCTGTTGTCGTGAGTTTCAGAAATAAACCTTTGGATATTCACAACTTCCCTGGCTGTCTGCATTTGGGTTCTCTCCCTGCTGCCTGGATGGCTTTTCGCGGCAGACTTGCCTCGAAGGCCATTCCTTCTGACAGAATCAGATCTTTTAATGGATGTCGAAATAGGGAAAAATATGATTTTATGATTTTTCTCCAACAGCCATGAGAGGATCAGGCTTCTTTTTCTATATGCTGTTTGGAGTTGGATGCTTCTAATGTTTGATTTGTCTGAATGGCTTTGGCTTCCTAGGCGTGTATTGATTATCTGTAGATGTAATGCATCAAGTTGCCATCTATTTGACTCGGCTCTGCTCTCTGCAGCAGAAAGCTCTCTCAGACTAAATCATATACAACAGACTAATCTCACCATCTCTTATTACTGGGACTGTACATCTGCGCTGAGATTTTCTATAACATTAAGTTGTATTATTAACATTATTAAGCTGCCAAGTTACAACAGAGCTCTACTTTTTTGCTACTGGAAGAGTCGTCCTAGCCTAAGATCTAATGGGATTTATCTGTTACGGAAGGAAGGAAGCGAATATATTCAGCTACCTCATTTCGTTAGCCTATTTGGTGGTATTAGCTCACCCAAATTTCAAAATAATTTAGATGCCACCTTCCCCCAAACCCCAAAACTGTCCTCATAGTTAGTTATAATGGATAAAATCATTGTGATTGTCATTTGCAAGTGGAAAATAGGATCTTTTTGTGATTTGGGTGACCTGATCCTTTAATCTTTCAGCCACTGCACATGTAAATGATGCAGGTCTGCGATTCTATATACGAGCTTGTGTGGATCATATCTGGGCTATTAAATATATAGTAGCTGTAATTTACATAGCTATCTACATAAGCTATAAAACAAACCTTCTACACCCTCCGTTACAGAATCATATTACACCAAAGGCAATCTACATAAATCTGTTAGCCTAGGTGTTATATAATGGTCTACTTAATGGCTCTTTGTAGAATAGACCAAGCTATTTATTTTCCTGGCCGAGTTAACAGAGCTGTGCTGTTTCCGAGCTGTTGTATGGCTCCAGGCTGACTCAAGCATTTGACAGTAAACGGAGGAATAATGAACACGCCTGAACACGTGTCTAACCCTAACCCACATTTAACAAGTCTGTGTCTGATGTACTCGAAGATACAAGATATGAATTGAACTGTTCAGCTTCACTATGTTAAACTGGGTGCTAAATCTTCAAAAACCCAAAAAATCATCAATAGGACGTAGATGCAATGCTTTATGAAAGTGAGATGGAACTTTTGAAAAGAGAAATAACAGTCTCCTCTTAGAACATGAAGATTCGTAAGCACCATTTTGCTCAGTTCAATACACTCAGGTTTTGCTCTTGCAGCCTTACTTGGTCTGGTATGACCATACACTTATGCTGGCTAATGTTAGTTAATGTTAGCAAACATTCGCTGACTTTATGACTCTTTTCTAAGTGTGCTACCGTTAGTACTAAGTTTTAGCATTTTTAGTAATCCCATAATTGTCACTTGTGGCCAAAGTAAATGTTACATAGGGTCAATTTAATGCATGGACTTTTTGGGCAGACGCTCTTCCTCGGCATGCAGAGTGGCGACAATCATAAGATTATGAAAAGCAGCACCAATCATTCATACGAAGGAGCTCATAACATCAAACCATTTTATCCCAATGACAGATTCATCTACACAGCTAAAGAGAAAACTTTGAACAGAGGATTTATGAGAAATTCTTGCGTCCTGCTGTTCTATTCTCTTTAGGTGTCAGTATGTCGGCAAAGATCAGCGCTGAGGAGATGGAGGAGATCAGGGAGGCCTTCCAGAAAGTGGGTGAGTAAAAATGTGTGTGCGGACATTGCAGACACCCGTCGGACAATGACGAATTAGTTAATCATGTTTGAAGTGGAGTAAAGCAGCTGACAAACGCGTGTACTTCTACATTGTGTGTGCTCCATCTGACAAACAGATGTTTTTCTTGGCATTTATGGAAAGAAATTAAATCTTTTGATATGCCCACATTTCAGTTATCACTTAAAGGAATAGTTTGACATTTTAGAAATATACGCTTATTGGTTTTCTTGCCGAGAGTGAGATGAGAAGACTGATACCACTCTCGTGTCTGTCCCGTTAAATGTGACAGTGGAGGCAGGAGATGGTCCGCTTAGCTCAGCATAAAGACTGGAAACAGCTAGCCTGGCTCTGTCCAAACGTAGCCAATCCACCTAACCTCACTTTGGTTTTTGTACAGTTTAAACAAGTGAAATATAACGTGTTCATTAGTGAGTTTTAGAGGTGCTGGTAGTGCTTGGTAAGCCAAGTTTTTATACTAAGCTAAGCTAACTGTCTCCTGGCTCTAGTTTTCCATTTAACTGAAAGACAAGAGAGTGGTATCGATCTTCTCGTCTAACTTGTCTAAGTCTACGTATTTTCCCAAATTGTTTCAAGGGACACCAAATCTCATTTATTGAATACCTCTCCCAAAATCTATCTGGACCGTATATCACTCTTTTCTGGCTATTTTTCTTGTAATGGCAAAAGAGCTTTCTGTACACAATACGCTGTAGGTCAAGATACTATTGTTCTCCAGATGTACTAGTCTTGTCAGATTTCCATGAAGGTGCTGCAGAGCTTCATTTTAATCAGTTTGTTATTAAAGGGATACAGTCGGCAGCAATTTAGTATCGCACTTAGATAAAGTTGGGGGATTTGTGAAAGGCAGAGTAAGAAAAACGGCAACATTTTAGACAGCAGAGGCCAAATATCTTGACCTTTAGTCCCTAGTATGGGTCGAATTGCAAAAATCCTGGATCCTACACTTACTTATACTGATTTTAACTGAGTAGCTATTCCTCTATTGTAAACAATTAAGAACACGTCATCTTCACAAGCAGAGAGACAAATGTTGAATCCAGTCATACCAGACTCCTGGTGTTTAGAATAGAAAAATGTAAAACGTCATGAAGCTACTGACTAGTGTTGTATCAGTCGGAAGTAGAGAAGAGCAGCATGGGCTCCAAATAAAACATTGCTTGAACTTTGATTTTTTTTTCCCCTCCCTCCTACCCCGTCACCTCTCGCCTCCACCCCACTTCTCTAGATGTGGATGGTAATGGGTACATCTCCGCCTCAGAACTCGGTAATCTCTTCCGCGAGGTGGGCTGCCCTTTGCCTGGATACCAGATCAGGGAACTCCTTCAGAAGCTGGACAGAGACAACGACAGCCGTATCGACCTTACGGAGTTCACAGCTGTAGGTAACACTAACTAACTAACCAAGCAACTAATTAACCAGCCAACTAACTTAACAACTTTACTAACAGTTTACTAACTATCAACTAAATGTTGACAAAATAAAATTCTAACTTGATGGCTGACATACATTCAAATCAACTGATTACTAATGTACTGTCTGTGTTACCTGTTACCTGATTTTGAAACTAACTCAAGAGGTGAGTTACTGACTAACTGTGAAAAAGACCAACCGGCTAATGGGTAAACCATGAATATGAAAAAGTATCTTAACAACTGTAACCATAATTTGGTTGACTGTAAGCCAGGGATATTCAACTTGCTTTGCCCAGGGGCCACTTTTGTAAAATGACAGGAGGCCAGGGGCCAGTTAATAATAACATTAATAATATTTATCACATATCTGGCGGTGCTACCAGATGGGAACGCTGCACTGAAGCTAGCATGTTTTGACTAGTGATGGCACAGAGGTTTAGGATTGGTATGAGGTGGCAAAATAAAGGCAAATTCCTCTGTCCATTTCTCAATGAATTTCCCATTTTCATTGTCAACCTTTCGACGTTTGCTGTCCTCATTCATCTTTGCCCAGAGCCAAATCCAGTCGCAGCAGCCCTGCACAGAAATGGGAGAAGTTTGCCCTCAGTAATTTCTGCCAGGCAGACAGCCCTGAAGGCAAACTTCACCCACGTGCCCCGCGCAGGTCAGGTGTATGTGAACTTTTCGCAGAAATCAAGTGGCACCACCTGCACTGCACTGATCGCTGATAGGCTAATATGCAACTTAAACAGCCAATTTACCAATTGGTATAAACAAAAAATTCCCAGTGTAAACCAATTCAATCAGATTTTCATTTTCAGTTAGAATTTAATTACTGGTACCCTAGGCCAGATTTGGACCAGGGGCCGTAAGTTGTGTCACTGCTCTAAGTCTTGGTGTTTGTTTCTGTGGGAACATTCAGATTTTCAGGAACATGAAGGACGACCGCATGGCCCAGCGTTTCAGGAAAGCTCTCAACAAGAAAGAAGGCATCGTAGCCATCGGGGGCACCAGCGAGAGCTCTAGTGAAGGAACTCAACATTCAATCTCTGGTGAGTAAAGCTCTAGTAACACTTATAGAATCATATGTATGCGTTCACTGTCCACTGTAAGCAATGCCATCAAGGCCAAGACAATGTCCATGACAGAAGGGATGTGACACTTGACTCAACTGTGTTTCAGAGCAGGAGCGCTTTGCCTTTGCCAACTATATCAACTATTCCCTGGAGAAGGATCCGGACTGTAAACATGTCCTGCCCATCAACCCCAGCACTGAAGCCCTGTTTAAAGCACTGGCAGACGGCGTCGTGCTTTGGTAAATCTCACCAACATCAAAGCACTCAAATTGCTCACTTTGTAATTATCTGTACTTATGTATCCATAACTTTTATATTTATCTTTATCCTTAATTTGACCTTCAACTCCACTGGTCCTTATCTGTGAACTTTAACCCGTTTTCAGTCTGTCGTTAGGCACTATCTGTTCAGCGTGCTAAAATGTTTTTTCTCACATGTGTTTTTGCAGTAAACTCATCAACCTCTCTGTTCCGGACACCATTGATGAGAGAACCATCAATAAAAAGAAACTCACGGCTTTCACCACACAGGTTAGTCAGTTGGTTGCTTAACTACTAATCAGTTGTATGTGTGGTGTTTAGTGTGATTTCACTTCATTGCATAAGTCCTAGAAAACAATATCGCATGGATTTAAGTTGTAGTTAAGATAAGATAAGCCTTTATTGTCCCACAGCGGGGAAATTTTTTAGCGTTGCAGGAGCCAGCAAAAGTGTCATATATAGAAATACAATAAAAATAAATAGAAAAATAGTCCTATACACAGTATAGACAGAAATAAATAATAGAGTGAGTGCAGTTGTAAGTATGAACAAATGGATAAGATAAAAATATTGCACATATATAATATACATGTATATGAAAAATATAGGGACTTTTAAAAAATACACATAAATGAAAGCCATTTAATAATCAAACAGTTTGCTTTTGTCTGACGGTGACACCACCTTCATATCTAAAACTACACCACTGGTTATACATACATTTAGTCGATCAGTTCCCTCCTGACTTTTGGTATCCAACTTTTCTTTTCCCACCAACAGGAGAATCTGAACTTGGCTCTGAATTCAGCCTCGGCCATCGGCTGCCAAGTTGTCAACATCGGAGCTCAAGATCTGAAGGAGGGAAAACCTCACCTGGTGCTTGGACTCCTCTGGCAGATTATCAAGATAGGGCTGTTTGCTGATATCGAGCTGAGCCGCAATGAAGGTATGTACAAACATACACAGAGTCAGACTTAAAAAAAGAGTAGATGAAAAACTACCCACACATACCAGACAAACTTTACATGGAAATATAACACAAAACCTTAGCGGCATAAAAGTAAGATGGAACAAAGTATCAACACATGCAGACAAATTCACAAATCAGAGTCATGCTTGTCTTTCTGTGTGCAGCTATAGCAGCATTGCTAGGGGAAGGGGAGAGTCTGGAAGAGTTGATGAAACTCACTCCTGAGGAGCTGCTGCTGCGCTGGGCCAATTTCCATTTAAAGAAAGTTGGCATGAGCATATCAAACTTTTCTGGAGATATTAAGGTAAGGAAATGTCAGCTCTTAGTTACTTACTGTATTACCACTGAAGCCACTGACAATTTCACTGCTAAACCCTTACCTTAGTTTCCGGGTCTTACCTTTTGCAAAAAAAGTTACATATTGTACAGTTACACATTGCAATACTTGATGTGACAGTTTGACTCCCATAAATAATGCAGCATAATGCTAGTGAAATCAACCCACGGGAGAATAAATCTGACATCTGTGGTGGGGAGTAACTATCAGTGTGGTTCGGTATTTCGTCACATCTCACTAAGCGTCCATCTGTGTTTGTGCAGGACTCCAAGGCGTACTTCCACCTACTCGAGCAGATTGCTCCAGATGGCAGCAAAGAGGATGTTCCACGGGTTGATGTCGACATGACAGGTCTTTATGTAAGTCGCTGAAGCAATAGTAAGAGCTAGAATATGCAACTTTGTGTCTTACAACAAAGGTGTAATGCACTTGCTTCCATGTTGTTTACCTTTTCTATTCTATGTATTTAGTATAATTTTAGTCAGACATTACAATGACATGACTTTGGGCCTCACTGGATCAACACAACTCTACAGACTCTACAGAACCACACTGAGAATCAAAGTTTTAAACCCTAGACTGTAAATAAAGATGGACGACGCGTCTCCACTTCCTCCAACTGTACAAAAATGAAGCCAAAATATCTCTGATACTGGTGCTGCCATCTTGCACTGGTGGTGTCATTTGGAGCCAGAGTCTCAGACGTTTTATAGCATCAAATAACTAATAAAAACCAAACTTATCAGAAAAATGAACACTTGAACAAACATTAGCATGATAAGAACTACATAAAATGACAGAAACCATCTTTGGGAAACCTTTATTTGATGTGAACTTTGATTTTTTTTTTTTTAATGTTCTGGGGGCAATCAAGATGTTTTGGCTTCACTTTTGGGGAGCTGTCATGTCGTCCATCTTTATATACAGTCTGTTTTAAACGCACATTGGTATGTCACTGAAACGACAATGATATCTACTATATATGGAAGGAATAGTGAACCAGTTATTTCTTAGTTAGAAAACCATACAGAAATGCTACAGAAATCTACAGGATCTGTAGTCTTGCATATGTCATTTAGTGTATGGGATCCCTTAAAGCTGGGGCAGGCAAAACCTTCTGCCTCTCTCTCTGCTGCCTCGTATCACTCCGCTAAGCCCCTCCCACAAAACCCACAACTTCGACCAACAGCAGAAGGAGTTGGTTGCCCTGAGAAACCTCATGCCTCGTAAGGCTCGCTCTCCACAGAATCGTGCTTTCACATCTGAAGGGACGTGCATCTGCATTTGTAGAACAGCCAATAGGAACGCGCCCTCTCTCTGAAATGACCTGTGATTGGCCAAAGTCTCTCGTCACAGGCTGGATTTTCTGAAGCCTGAAAACAGCCAAGAGGAGGGGCAGAAGTAGTAGCACGGTTATTATGACATTTGCCCAATGACAGCAAAAAAATCCTGCCTACCCCACTTTTAAAGGATGTTGAAAAAGCCTGTTTTCCCCAACTGAATGTAAATCGGTGTTTGTTTGTCTGTGTGTCACCAGGAGAAGGATCTCACAAAGAGAGCAGAGTGTATGCTCAAACAGGCCGAACGCCTCGGTTGCCGACAGTTTGTAACTGCTACTGATGTCGTGTGTGGAAACGCAAAGCTCAACATGGCCTTTGTAGCCACGCTCTTCAACAAACACCCGGCTCTCACCAAACCAGAGAACCAAGACTGGAATCTGGAGAGTACGCATGGATGAGTAGTCCCTCTCTCACATATACTTTCACTCATATCCATACATGTAACAAATAGCTTTTGTTCACAAGTGAAAACCTCCCGTGTAGTGAAGGCCTGAGAGGCTTACCTCTCTCTTATTGTCTCTCTCAAGGTGAGACCAGAGAGGAGAGAACTTTCAGGAACTGGATGAACTCTCTCGGAGTCAGTCCACATGTTCACCATATCTATGGGTTAGTATCTCTCCGTCTGTACTTATCGTTTTTACTGTTTATTGCCACATTGATGCACATTCCACTGTTTCAGTTCATGCATGTGTGTGTGTATGTGTGTTTAATGCAGTGATCTGCATGATGCCCTGGTGATTCTCCAGCTTTATGAAAGGATTAAGGTGCCAGTGGACTGGGACCACAGAGTCAACCACCCTCCATTCAAGGGAGTAGGAGGAGGGCATTTAAAAAAGGTAAACTGCTACAGTATGTATCCTGTATCCTCACTGAGTTTACCGTCAAATATATTAACTTTGTGTGTGTGCGTGTACGACAGATGGAAAACTGTACCTATGCTGTGGAACTGGGTAAGAAAAGTGCTGGTTTTTCCCTGGTGGGAATTGGTGGACAGGACCTCTACGATGGAAATCCTACGCTGACTCTGGCACTGGTGTGGCAGCTGATGAGGAGGTGACTTACCCTTAACAGTGAAACTTAACTTTATTACATGGTCATTTTCAGATGTTAAAGTGTAATTCTGGTGTTCTTAAACCTGGGCCCTATTTTTTTTTTTTTTTAACATATTTTGGGGTCTAAATGACTAATGGGTAGAAAAGTTTTGGAACTGATCCAGTAGATCGCCTCATCCGGCATCCGCGAAACATAATCCATTGGGCCAACTGCGCCCATCAAAGTACGTCCACCAAAAGTGCTTGTTTTTGCCACTGACAGGCTCAGGCTGTTATTCTAAGTATCTGACAGACAATACACTACGCTACACTTTCTGTACCCCAACACAACAAACTCTTCTCTCCAACTCTGACTCATGTTTCCACCGTCATCTTCCTGCAGCCTTTCACCTCTCACGAAATTTCAGACCGAGACTTTCTGTTTCTGGTTAAACAAAAAGGATCTTACTCTTTAACAAATGGTCTGTCTCTGTAGGGATCCTTTCCATAATGTTGTCAGACACTTCGAATAACAATGTGAGCCTGTCAGTGCCAAAAACCAGAACTTTTTGAGGACGTACATTTACGGGAGCAGTTGCCCCAAAGGATTACGTTGCAGCCATTGCAGCCTGGGAGAGGCGACCTGCTGGACCAGTTCCAAAACTTTTTGTACCCATTAGTCATTTAGACCCCAAAATATTTTTAAAAAGGTTTAAAAATATCAGAATTGCTCTTTAAGAAAATCACCATAAAACACCACTGAGAAGAATGACGGCATGTATTGGCCTTCAGACTGTGGATGTTTGTGGAGTTGCTGTACAGCCCAAAACAGGCAGAGGGCGCTGTTCTTTCTGCACACTGTTAAAGCTTTCACAGAATGGGTCTAAGATCACTTCCACCATGTTTATTCCTTTTAGTGAAGCCATAGAGAAAACAAACACCAGGGGAAAGTGAAGCAAGAACTACCCCTCTGTGACTGAAAACAAAGAGGTTTATGGGAAATGTAGTTTTGATTTAGCAAAATTCCATTTATTTTGGATTGCATTAGAACTTGCAGTATTGATCCCATACTCCATACTGTATCTAGAATGTGATATGATTTGATTGATGTTCATACATTTGGTCTTCTAATCCGTATGCAGGTACACTTTAAATGTCCTTGAAGACCTTGGACATGGAGAAGTTGCAGGAGATGATTTGATAGTTTCATGGGTCAACAAGACTTTGGCTGAGAATGGCAAGAGTTCCTCTATCAAAAGCTTTAAGGTGAGTTTTACTTTAGTTATATTAGTTCAGTGTTTAATTAGTATGATTTTACAACACATGTGCAGTATCATTGTAAGAGAAACTATGCATTTCAATTTTTCCTCTGTTCAGGACAAATCGATCGGTACCAGTCTTCCAGTTCTGGACCTGATTGATGCCATTCAACCAAAGAGTGTGAACTTTGAGCTGGTTAAAACAGGAAGTCTGTCAGACGAAGACAAACTGAACAATGCCAAGTAATCACCTCCCTGCTTTTCTGACTGTGTTTATCCGTAGCTCCTGGGTTTTGGCATGGCATTATATTTGTGTCTAAATTGCAATTGCGTAATGGGACATGTGTGACAAAATGATTTGCATGCACATAAATTATATTGTTTCGTAGATATTATCATTCAAAGACTAATTATTTTGCGCAACGTGGCTAGTCCATGCAACCTGACAGTGTGCCACAATTCCAGCCAATCGGAGAATTAAAGTAAAGCTCATTTTTGATTTCTCTTTATCTACTGTCTCCAATCTGATTGCAAGTAGGATTATCAGTCACTAGGGAGGCAGGAAGCACTAGGAGCATGGTAGCTGGATAAAGTTAGAATGGAGGTTTATTATTGAATGCAAAGATGGAAATTAATTTATTAAGCAGGCGCTACAAAATATAATTGGCAAAAAGAATAGTGTTCAAAATGTCCCATAGCAAACTCAGGATTTTGGCACACAAATATAAGTCTATACTTTAGCTGGTAAAAAAAGTGATTCAATTATTAAATGTCCGACTTAAAACATCAGCGAACACTCACGTTAACTTTAGCTTTGCAGATATTTTCAGCTGCTACAACTGTAACTTTACTTAAGCCCACAGTAATGTAGATAAATCAGTGATAAGAGAAAACAAATGCCTTTACTGTGTAAGCAAGTAATTGAAAAATACAATTTAGTGTCACAGATCTAATGCATTGCCATAGCGATCCTAACTGTGACCCATTCCTGCTCCAGGTATGCCATTTCCATGGCGAGGAAGATCGGGGCCAAAGTCTACGCCCTGCCTGAGGACTTGGTAGAGATCAACCCCAAAATGGTGATGACTATCTTCGCATGTCTGATGGGGAGAGGCATAAAGAGAGCTTAGACGACACTCATTCTCACACAGAGACGCAGACACACACACTCTCAGACACACACACTCTCACAGACACACACTGTCTTCGTCTGTTTGATGGGATAAGAGCGTGAACATAGCTGTATTGTCTTGTTCTTTTAAGCGGTTATTCTGCGTTAGCCAAAATAGAGAAAGTGTCACTTTATTCATCTTTTCTGCATTCAATGAATATTGACACAAACAGTGATCTTCTTAGGGTTCAAAAGGAATTTGACAGTTTGCAGTGAAGTGAGACTTCTGTAATGGCTACATGGTGAATATTTGGGGGTTTGGGTTTTTTTTTTTTCTGGATCTCGCTTTTGTTTTGGGATACTTTGGTAGTGGATCAGCAGTGGGACATTAAGAAGGCATTAAGAACATCCCATACTGCCCATAGGTATGAATATAAGTGTAAATGTGTTTGTGTAGAGGTCCAGGCTCTGCCCAGTGCATGCTGGGATAGACTCCTGCCAGCCTGTGACCCTGATGAGGGGTAAGCCTGAGAAAATCCATCAATAAAAGGTTTTGTTTCTTTAAATGTAAAGGCTGTGATACACAGGAAACATTTAAAGACAGGTGATCTAGTTCTAGTTTTTAATGAGATTTTACTGCAGTCTTACCTCTGCTTTCCTGCTTTTCCCCCCCCCCCAAACTTGATATTTTCCCAGCTGCATTGCCTCAAAGTTTCCCATGTGTCACTGCCTCATGATATATTGACTAAGTTCTGCTGTGTCTTCCAATGTGCCAGCCAATTCACAGTATGAGCATTTATTGTACTTAAGCCATAATATAATATTCTTTACTGAATACCTTTTGGCCTTTCTTGTATATGACCAATGCTGTGCTAGATTACAGGCAGTTTGTCTTCACACTGAAACTATGAAACTCAGTACCTTCATTTGTGGTACATTTGAAGTTCATTAACTTACCCATTAATACTGATGTAACCAAGGTATTTTAAGGGAATAATTATTAGGTAGATTAATTGATGCATTATATTTGTACCTTTTTTATAAGGAACAAAGTTTGGGATTTTTAATGGATTATTTTTAAGGGCTTAAAACCCCCTTAAAACGGACCAAATGCCATCCCTTAATTTGAATATAAAAAAAGGTCTTAACTTTTCCATTGTGGTAAAAATGTCGTGCTATTTAGTAAATGGTAAACGTGGGTAAAAAAACAACTTTAAAACCTCTTAAACCAGATAATCCATTAAAAACCCATCGATATATAATATATCCATAAATGTATTCATTAATTGGCCCCAAATTTGGGGTGAACCCCTAAATTTGCACCTCAATTGAAAAGTTAAGATCCTTTTTTAAGGGTCAATGTAAGGTTTACCTGTAATGTTCTTTTGTACATTTTTAAGGATTTTTTAACCCATAAAAACACCAGAATGTATGCAGAAATCACATTAAAAATCCCTTATTTTACAATCCATTAATGTATCGATTATGAAACAACCACAAATCTGGGGTATTAAATACCTGAATACTGCATAAGAATCAAAACACAAGCTTAAAAGATAAGTAGTCACAGCTCCCATTTTAGAAAAATAAAATCAGTCTGTGGTGTTGGTCTATGCAGCAGTTTCTTTTCTAAATGGTGGACGTGAAATTTAACATGTCAACGCTGCCTTTCTAAAATATTATTACATTTTGTCTTAATGCTGCAGTTGAATATATGGATATGTTTAAAAGTGATCCAGGTTAGTTACTGCCGATGTTAACATTCCACTATTATGTTTTTTTCTTTTATCCCAAATGTTAACCAGTAAAGCCCCTTCCGGTCAGCTTTATCTTTATTGGCCCCTTTGGAGTGCGACTGGGGGCAAATATATTGCTTTACATGCTAGCAATACTTTCAAAATGTAGTGTACAATCAGATCAATAATGTTAAATAAAAGCATTTTTCCATATATTGTTTGAATCCTGTTTTCTGTTTGTTCCTGTCCTATATGGAATCTTGGGTGTGCAACTGGGTTAATAAAATATTTTGTCAGTACTTAATTATAATCAAATAATGGACTGGAATTGGATTGGAACTGAATTAATGATTTGGAAAATAGAAAGAAATGAAGTGATTACATTTGCATTTCATTTATGCATTAAAAAGTCAAAGTGCAAAAGAATAATTATGAACACAATTAAATTAAGTAATAATTAAATAGTTCAGAGCCAAGCTAGCATTTTCACTCTGCGTCCAGTGGTTATGCTAAGCTAGGCTAACCACATCCTGACTTCCGCTTCATACTTAACGCGCTGACATGAGACTGATCTTCTCGTCTCCCTCTTGGAAGGAAAGCAAAGAAGCTGGTTTCCCAAAATATTGAACTATTCTTTTAACATTACAAGGCTGCAATTCTGAGTACAACATTAAAAGCACAGTATCTCACAAATTCTGGACCAGTGTAACTAGAATCCCTAAACCTAAATTAACTGATTTCTTTAGCCACTTTGGGGCAGAGCAATAAGATGCAAACACAACATTGACATATTATCAGCTTATAAAGTTGACATGGCGAACACATTAGTACACAGTTGCTTATTTACACATCTAGCGGGTTCAGAACAACATTAGCATTACATTTTGAGTTTTGTGCCTGGCCTCCTGATAAATGTAGGTCCAATATTCACTCTCCTCTTAGCTGTTTTGCTCTACACCAACTACACCACCCAAAATCTGGCTGTTTTTGTTAGTGCATCAGTCCGTTATGTAACAGTAAGTGAATTCCTTCAGTGATATTTTGTGATTAAGTGAGGACAACACAGGAAAACACAGGACAGCTCAGTTGTGTTAATGCAATGCTGTTGCCAGGCCGTTGCTATGTGACGATCATGATAGTAATACGGAGAGTTGCAATCAGTGTTGAGCGGCAGCTGCTGAGCACCTGTCCTGGGTCTAATTTAACCAATCACGTGTGACGTTCAGTCCCAAAGAAATACTTGCTATTACCCTGCACATGCTTTAATGTTTCGTGTGTCTGTGTGTGTGCGTGCACCGTAATTTGGGGTGAATTGTGTTTCATTTCAGTAGATTCATATTACACATAGAGCTCAGTTCTGGCTAAAAACAGATTGTGGCATTTTTGGATTTATGTCCAGTTTCTGAATAGAGCTGAAATAAAAGTATGTCTCAATTGACGTGTGCAGGTGTGTGCATAAAAACACTTCTCGTTCAGTAATCAGGAGAATATATACGTGCACAAAGACACACTTCAGCTTCCAGGCCACTTCAAACGAGGTTCTTGAATTCAGATGAGCTCGGTGGTGCAAAGGAACACACACACACACACACACACACACACACAATTTGCAATTTAAATGATGCTTTTGTGGAGTGCCATGTGACCATTCCTTTGATCGCTTACATTTGTTCACTCCATCCATCCGTCCCTTCATATGAGCATTTGTCTGTCCTTGGTGGTGTGAATCTCACTAAATAGACAGAGATGGGATGCAACTGAACCACAGACGTGAACTGAGCTGACGGATTGACAAGCTAACGTTGGGATATCAGGAAATTGATCAGGTTCGTTGACCTTTCTCTCTCTCGCTCTTATGATCTGTTGTCATAACTACTATACAGCTTGTTGCTATGCGATCTGGTTTCCGTGGTGATGCCTGATACAGGATGACCTCGTACTGGATGACCTTCCTTTTCTGACTGTGGGTCCATCATTGCATGTGTGTGTGCTGGTTAGTGTGTGTGTGTGTGTGTGTGTGTGTGTGTGTTTGGCAGGCTGTGGGTCCTTTCCATGTTTGCAGGTCTCTTTAATGTGAGTGTTTGTTGCAGCTTGCATTTTATTTTGTGTATGTGTGTTCATTAGTGTATGTTGCGACTGTGTGTGTGCCTTAAGTTGGGTATGTTGATATGTGTGTCCATCTGTCTGACTGCGTGGTGTATGTGTGTGGTGAAGATGTCTTTGGTTCTGTAATGAAAAAGTGAAAATGAATTGAGTCTTGCTATGGTGTGTGTGTGTGTGTGTGTGTGTGTGTGTAGTATGACAGGTCCAGTGCAGGATTCACACAGGCTGTCTGTGAAGACATGGACAGAGGAGGAGAGTGACCGAGCTGACAGCACACTTAGCAGGTACACACACACACACACGCGCGCGCATTTTCATGATCACTAAGTACAGAGAGCGCTTTAATGACTACAGTTAGTGTCAGTCGTAGTGTGATATTGCATGAGGCTGGCAGCAGATGAATCTTTTTAATTTTGTATTGTATAGTTAAATTTTACAAAATTATAGTTTTGTGTATTTTGCTAAAATATACATATTTGCTATGTCATTTACAATATTTACATTTTGTTTTTAAAGCTGCACCAATCAATATTTTTATATTAACAATGGAAAAAAGTGACTGTGTGTAATTTGAGAGGTGTTGCTGGTAGTGGCAAACCTATAGAAATATCACCAGACTCTGCAGGTCCCCTCAGCTTCTTTCAACTCAATGTTTTGGTTTTATGGCCCGCAACTTCATTGTCTTGGTTCAGTCTCACAGCTCTCATCAAATCCAGGAGCAGCAGGAGCAAAAAAAACAAAAAAGCTCAGATAAACCCCTGTAGGCTACCTGCCCAGCACCAAATGGCAAACAAAGTTAGTGTCTAGCTAATGAACATAGCGGCACATTTAGCCGCTAAAGAGCCAGATGTTTTTCTCAGAAGTCGGTGGAGACTAAAGCAGAGCTAAAAGAAGAGTGAATATCTAAACTCCAAATGAATGCTAATGTTGCTCTGTGGCTGCTGGATGTGTAAATAGGCTATGAAACTGTTTGCTAAAAAGTTCACTATATCGACTTTATAAGACATTAATCTGTTAGTGTTGTGTTTACAGCTTGTTGCGCTGCCCCCAAGTGGCCAAAAAAAAAAAAAATAATAATGAATATATTCACATTTCTTTTTTTATCTTCCGAATTGCAGTTGTCTTGACCATTTTTCCTGCTGTCTGCTACTGCGACAACTCTGTTCAATCCAAGTTTCACTCTATATAATCTAATGAAGAATGATATTGCCTTCCTATGTGAAGCAGAACGAGTTTGTAGCTGTTGTCGTAGTAGTCACTGAATTATTTTTAATATGTATTTGTGATGTGTTTATGTGTGTAGAGCACAGTCAACGTGCGATGACACTTCCTCAGAGCTTCAGAGAATGGCAGCCATCGACAGAAGAGATATTAACTCCCAGAATTCCTTTCGGGGGCGAGGTGCTCTGTCCAGGTATGACAGCTGATAAATGAACTAATCCAGAAGCTGACTTTACCCTGTTTTTTTTAACTTTTTAAATATTCAAAAGTATGTATTCAGACCTCATTTATTCCCAGTGTGTGACAATGTTAATTATTGGGAAAAAGTAAATTATTGGTGCCTTGTATTATAAACCTGTCTACCTGTCATCAGGATAGTTAGTATGGTGATGACTCTGAGAGAATGGGCACAGAAGAGTTTGGCCGAGGAGACGGAGCGACCGGATTCCTTCTTGGAACGTTTCAGAGGCCCCGCCCAGATGGACATACAAGCCCCGCCCAGCAGGTTCAGCCACAGCCACACTGGCTCTGATGCAGATAATGAAATCAGACGCTCCAGGCGCACGTAAGAAAGCAAAAAAAAATAAAAATAAACCCCGACAAAATGCATAAACATCAACTAACACTTACATATAAATCTCTGTCTTTCTGTTGTTGCCCCTCTCTGGCAGGAGGAAGAAGTGTAATGTCGTGGTCTTATCACCATCTGATGATGCATACTACCACTGGCTGATGGTGATTGGTGCTGCTGTTCTTTATAACTGGACCCTCCTAGTTGTCAGGTTGGGAACTATTACTGTGCCTTTACAACAATACTACTGGCAGTTGTAGTACCACTTCTTGCACTACTATGGATTATATTTCTTAGGCATGCCACTGGCTACTACTACTGCTCCATTACTGTAGAAAAATATGGGCGTAGTGATTGTGATGTCACCCATAGCTTTCTGAAGGGATGTTCAGAAACCTTTGACTGTTTTTGCCAGTTTCTGGGGCGAGAAATCCAATATTTGGGCTTAGAGGAGGAGGAGGCTCATTCAGGACTGATATAGAACAAGCTAGTGTGGCAAGCACCACTTGGGGTTTCTGACACTTGGGGTTAATGACAAAACAGAATTATCACCAGATTCTGCAGTTACCCTTAGGTCTACGGGCTGTTTTAGCATCTTTCAGCTCAATGTTTTGTTTTTCTAACCTGCAACTTTACTGTTTCGGCTCAGTCTTAGCTCTGATAAACCCACTGTACACTACCTGCCCAGCATCAAACAACAGACAGACCAAGTTAGCGACTAATTGGTGAACATAGTTGAGCATTTAGCAGCTCCTGGAGATATTTCCCTGGGGAATTGGTAGAGACCAAAAACAGAGCTAAAAGGAGAGTGAATATTGGACTTACATTCATCAGGAGGACAGAAATGCATCTTCAAATGAATGCTAATGTTGCTCCGTGTCTGTTGGATGTGTAAATAGGCAACTGTTAAAATGTCAATGTTGTGTTCATAGCTTGTTGCACTGCCCCCAAGTGGTAAAAAAAATCAATTAATGCTGCTTTAATGTACCACTAATTCTGCGTCATCAGCAGCTTTGGTAGGAAGGGCTATGGAGAGCCTTGTTTGTTTCACACCTGACCACTGCTAACTACATATTGGCCCAAGAGGGGGATAGAAGCTACCTGCTTCCTCCAAAACACATGATGTCACCAGCCACTTTTTCCCCTGATTTGATGTGGAAGAAATTATTGACTTTGTATTTTGACCTTAGTCCCAGAATTTTGGTATTAGTTCCATCATTTGTTCATCATTAGTTTCATCATAGTGGTGGACTCTTGTTACTGATACTACTGTTACTAACACAGCTGCTATTTCAGTGGCCAAAGGGGGCACTGAGATTCCTGTTAAAAAAGAATATTTTTTACTAATGCTTCATCATTTGTTAGGGCCTGTTTCGATGAGCTGCAGATGAAGAATGTGTTGGTGTGGCTGGTACTGGACTACATCTGTGATGGACTCTATATCCTGGATATAGCTGTTCGTCTTCACACAGGTACTGAAAAAATGTCTCCATGAGTCAAGACTCAAATTTCCATTGGTAAATGAAACTGTTTGATTTGATCTCGGTTTTTACTAATGCATTTGTCATCTGAGAGACACCTACATTCATTCATTCATTTATGTTTATTATGCATGTGAAGGTTTCTTGGATCAAGGCTTGATGGTGAAAGATGTGCGGCGTCTGAGAGAAACCTACGTTCGAACCCTCCAGTGTAAATTTGACATTTGCTCCATCCTTCCAACTGACCTCCTGTACCTGACCGTTGGAATCAGCTACACTCCTCTTCTTCGATTCAACCGGCTGCTGCGTCTGCCACGCCTGTTTGAGTTGTTTGAGCGTACGGAGACACGAACGGGCTACCCCAACGCTTTCCGCATCTGTAAACTGGTTCTGTACATCCTGGTGATCATCCACTGGAACGCCTGTGGATACTACAGCTTCTCCAAGGTCCTGGGACTGGGCTCTGATTCTTGGGTTTATCCCAATGCATCAGATCCTGAGTTTGGCTCCCTAACCAGAAGTTACATATACTCTCTGTACTGGTCCACTCTGACACTGACCACCATTGGAGAGACACCTCCTCCTGTTAGAGATGAGGAATATTTGTTCCTGATATTTGACTTCCTGGTAAGCCCATAGCAAAGGTGTAACCTTAGCTGATATTACCTTGCCTTGAATGATCCATAAAAGCCTTGTATCGTATGGATCCCAGTTGTTCTAGTCTAGCAAAATGGCTAACACTGGTATTTCTGTCCTAGGTTGGTGTTCTGATTTTTGCCTCCATTGTGGGTAATGTTGGGGCCATGATCTCCAATATGAATGCCACAAGAGCAGGCTTCCAGAGCCGCGTAGACACCCTGAAACACTACATGCACTTCAGACATGTAAGCAAGGTGCTAGAGCAGCGCGTCATCCGCTGGTTTGACTACCTCTGGACCAATCAGAAGACAATAGATGAACAGGAAGTGCTGAGGAGCCTGCCCAATAAACTGAGAGCAGAGATTGCTATTAATGTTCACCTGGACACCCTGAAGAAGGTAAAGACACTTGACAAGAAGACAATGTAACCCAATACCATTTACATTTCTAAGCCTTTTAATTCCATTAATGCAATGTATTTGTGTAGAGGTTATCATCAAAAGGTCAAAATTAATTGTGTGTGTGTGTGTGTGTGTGTGGACGTAGGTGCGTATTTTCCAGGACTGTGAGGCAGGTCTCCTCGTAGAATTGGTATTAAAACTTCGACCGCAGGTATTCAGTCCTGGAGACTACATATGTAGAAAGGTTAGTATTACTTTTACTGGTACTGTTGAAGGACATCATAAATTGCAATGGATGTATTAAAGCTGGGGTAGGCAGAATCTGTGCAACCTAGGCAAAACTTTCCACCTCTCTCTCTGCTGCCTCGTATCAATCCGCTAAGCCCCTCCCACCAAACCCACATCTTCGACCGGCAGCAGCAGGAGTCGGTTCCTCAGTGAAACTGTATCCCTCGTAGGGCTCGCTCTCCATGGCGTGAGCCTCACCGAGACCGCGGTCCCTCCCGCCGTGACTTGTTTTCTCAAAGACGCCCCTCCAGCGCTTCGCGGCCGCAGAGCAGAGCGCCCCAGGCTTCAGAGGCAGCTGCAACACCGTCCAGCAGCGGGAAGAGAGGCTAGTACACCACACACACACCACTGTCCCCCATCAAAAGTTATTCCCCACTGTTTGTCATCATGCCTCTTTGCCACTCGTCGTTACGAGCGCCATGGCATTGAACATAATGAGCCTGAAGCTCCGTGTGGAGCCGGGACGTGTTGTTTTGTACTATACGCCGCTGTAGGCAAAGGAGGTGTTGGAAATTTATCACAAGTTTCAGGATTTTCGGCAGGATTTTCCTCCACTGAATCAGGTTTTCACTGTCTGAAGGGACGTGTACACACATCTGCTCTTGTAGCTTAGCCAATACGAACACACCGTCTCTCTGAAATAACCTGTGATAGGCTAAAGTCTATCGTCACGGGATAGATTTTCTGAAGCCTGAAAACAGAGGCAAGAGGGGGGGCTGAAATGGAGGTCTGCTCTCAGACCACTTGAATTACAATATGCTGCACGGTTAATATGGCATTTTTGCCCAGTGATGCCGAAAGAAAACTGCCTACCCCAGCTTTAAACTATGAATGGGGAGTCCATACATAGCAGTCCATTTAGTCTAATAAAAGCTGGTCACCTAGCATATGCACCGAAAAACATGCCCATAATGAGTGTACATTACTTTCTTTCTCTGGTTCCACCTGGCCAACTGCATGCTCACATGAACAGCACAGAAACAATATCTTATATAATATAACGGTGGCTTTTAAATACATACTGGACCTAGTGGTCCAAAGTCTTACTACTTGCAGGAGTTGTTGATTATGATGCTCAGTAAATATCCTCTTAGTTTCTTTTGTAATAGACGAATATGCTAAAAAGCTGTATGACCAGCACCTGTGCAGACATTACACCAGAATTGCTGCACAGCTTTAGGGTGGTTCCTGGGCACTAACTACACTCAACACAAGTACAGCATTACTGGACAGCAGGTAGGTAGACACCTATTTAATTAGCTAAATTCTGCAATCCATCCAAATCTGGATGATGAATACCAGCACCCTTTAGGTTTGCTCTATAAAGCAATCCTTTAGATTTTACAGCATCAACTGATCATTGATATATTTAGGAATATCTACATTGTTTGCAAGCACTATATTGGAAAGGTTTATGACCCACAACTATCATTGTACAACTGCCAGTTTTATGACTAGTACTCCTACTTAAGGTTCCCTGTGGAGTTTTCTTGCAAACAAAGTCATGCTTACATTCTGTTGCTCACCAAAATGCATTTTGTGTATCCATGAGGCCAAACATGTTGAATGCATTTACATCTTCATAAAACATTTACAAAGCTATCTTAAGTCATGCATTGTTCACGTCGTTTGCATCGTTTGCAGGTTTGCCTCTTCTTCCTAGCCCTTTTTGGTGCATTGCTATGCTTCCTTGCACATTACTGTTGTCAACTGTCAATCAGTGGCATAGCGTGAAACAGGCAGCAGGAGTGGGTCTTGTATCTTGCGCATGTACGTCCTTGTGCGCTTACACAGTGCAAACAAAACATGGACCCACTCGTAAAAACATGACCACTGTTAGTGGTCAAAAACTTCGCAGGGTGCCTTTAATTCTGCCAAGGCAGTTTTTTAATTGATAACCGTGGACTTACTGTTGTTTCTAGCCTAGATTTCTTCTAATGCTGTACCTACAATAGCGCTATTTCACTAGTAGTAACTCTAGGCTACTAGGCTAGCTTTCAGTTCTCAGGTTTTCAGTTGAAAGGACAGAATGGCTGTTAAAAGTACTGATTTATATTCTCTGTCTGTTTTTTTCAAGGGAGATGTGGGTAAGGAGATGTACATAATTAAAGATGGCCAGCTGGCAGTGGTGGGGGAGGATGGAGTCACCCAGTTCGCTGTTCTGACTTCAGGAAGCTGCTTCGGAGAAATCAGCATCCTGAACATCAGCGGCAGCAAGATGGGTAACAGACGTACGGCTAATATTCGCAGTCTGGGGTACTCAGACCTGTTCTGCCTTTCCAAACAAGACCTGATGGAGGCGCTTCAGGAGTTCCCCCACGCCAGGGCCCAGCTGGAGCAGAGGGGGCGGGACATCCTGCGGAAGGAGGGGCTTCTGGAGGAAATAAACGTGTCTGCAGGGGAGAAGCTGGAGGAGAAGGTGGAGAGGTTGGAAACCAGTCTGGATCGGCTGCAGGTCCGTAGCATTAGTCTACCTCTACTAATGCTGTTGGTACTATTGCTACATTCAGTCACTAATGATAATAACTAATAATAACCTTGTTTCCAGACAAGTTTGGCCCGTCTGCAGAGTGAGTTCAACTCTTCCCAGCTTCGTCTGAAGCAGCGAATCACAACCCTCGAACACAACATCACCACAGTAGCCACAGGCAGCGGCTTCCTCTCAGACGGCAACGAGAGTGTTTCTGGTGGTGATGGTGTGCGCAGTGAAATCAACATCCGGCTCTGAAGGACATACTCCAACTATGGAAATGTATGGAAATAGCCCACAGCATTGTCATTGTCACAAAATACTTTTTGTTACTTTTATTTATTCATAAAAATTGAAATGCATACACGCATGCTCATTTAGTTTGATGCTAACTGACCGATATTTGACACAAACTCAATGTTAAATGTGTTTGTATATTATTTTGAAGATGTCTCAGTGTCTTCACTTTTTAAAACTTTCTGCCTCTTATTATTTACATATTTTTAAAGGAGAATGAGAACCTCTCGGTGTACCTTGAATTTATTACAATACTAATGAACGTTATGTGTATAGCACCTTTCGTGATTAAATGCAGCTCAAAGTACTCTATATAAAATTGCATAGAAAAAAAACATTTAAACTGACAAACACATTCAAAGGTTGCAGACACCCCATTTAGAGTATAATAAAGAAATACAATAACAAAATGAACCAATTACTAATGTTTTGGCTGAAAAGAAAGGTTTACACAGGAATTCACACAGATCTTAACCAATACACTGCTATAGGAATATTATTAGGTCAATAAATCTGTCCGCTTGACTTGTCTGAACAGGTCTTCAATGATGCCTTATTCCACTAGGGGGCGTACAATCTCTATGAATGCTAGTGATTACCTGCCTGCTGTTAGAACGGAATATGGCACTTGGATGCATCAAACTGGTGCTCATACAAAATAATTGCTTCAAACTATCTCACAGCATATGAAGCGTTTTAGTTTAAAGGAATAGTTTGACACTTTCGGAATGCCAAACTCCCCAAAATTCAAACTACTCCTTTAAGCGCATTTTCTGTCACAGGTTTAAGTGTTGTCCATCGAGGTCATTTGTAAGTTCTCTCAAGCTGTTCTCTCCTTCTTTTTTCACAACTCATCTACTCAAATTAAAAAATAAAAATGCAGAGGATGTTTTTTTTTTATATTGGCTAGAGTACTGTCTACTGATGATTACATGCCTTGTAGCCTTAATGAATGCAGCTGAAATAGCAGAAGCAATTCATTTTTTTATTTTTTATTTTTTTACAGTTTTACAGTAATACTTTTCTTTAGCAAAGTGGACTTTACATAACCTAAACATGGAAACCTTTCTTTTTTATTTTTTGGAAAAACCTTGTTTCTGTCTCATAGATTGTTTGTAAATGCTTTTTACTCCTTGTCAAACTTAAAAAAATTTTTTTTTTACTTCATTATACATCATCGGCTTTATTATTAAAATACTATTAAATACTACCCTGACACTGACCATTTATTTTGAGCATGATAATAGTATAATCATGAAAGGCTGTGTGTGTGTGAGTGTCACGACCCTCTAATGTGGCCACTGCATGCTCTGCAGCCATGTCAGCAAGTGACTTGGGACCAAAGTCCAACATCACATGGCTGTAAGATTTCAGGAAGTGAATTTTAAGGAACTGGTGGAAACTGAGAAATCGCTGTTAAAAAGGTAGAAACATACTGTTGGGTCCTCTGTAGCTTCCTCTGTGCTTCTCTCTTTTACTCTCACTTCTTTCTCTTTCTTTTTTTAATCTTCTGTGTTGTTTTTTTGTCCCTCTCTGCTTCCCTTGTATTCTGTGCATGTTCCGTTCCTTGCATCTAGTTTCCTCTCTCTGAAGTCTGTCTGTGTTTGTCATCTTCTTTCTCTCCTCTTTTGTCCTTTATCTTTCTCTCCCAGTCTGATCTTTGTAGTCATATAACAGATCTAATGGAAAACATGTTTTATTATCTGCTCCTTAATGAGGGTCTGTCTTATCTGACTGGGTTTCATACTGTGTGTATGTGGACATCTTTGTGCACATACTTGTATGAATGTGTGTGCATGTAGGTGTGTGTGTTCCAGGCATGGAGATCAGCTTTGCGTTGCTGTGCATGATGCTGGTATCCAGTGTGACACCAGCATCTGCTGCAAAACAGGTAAGACCTGCTTTTACTGCAGTCTATTAGTTAGACTTAGGAAAAGAGAGTATTTTTTTTCTTTTTAAAATCTTTGTTGATGTCAACACAGGTACACATAGACATAAAACACATATAAAACAATACAAAAAGATATATAAAATTAATTTTAAAAAATCAACGTAGAGATGTTGGGCATGGGTATAATTGTTATTTTTTTAAAGGTAACTTTCTTTTTAGCTTTATGGTTCTGGAATTCATCAATATTTTTAAATGATCTTGAAACAAATAAATAATGGTTTTCTCGCTAATTCCAATTAATTACTGTACGTTCAGATGTAGTGACTGTTTACTTTTTTGTACTGTCTTTGGGATACACTTGAAAACACACAATGTCAAAGTCTGACACTAAAGTTAAAAACTCAAGAAAAATCAAATTTTAACTCCCAAGTTATTGATCCATAATCCACAGATCGGGTTTCTACGATTTCAAATTAACCAAAACACAATAACACTTGACTTTTTGCTCCCACACGCTGACTTCATAACAGAGCAATGCTGCATGTAGTCGGATATGACACTGCAAGCATGAGTGAAGCAGAAACTATGCTTCCCCAAGCAGCAACGCCTGTTTCTACTTTTGATCAGGCTCCATGCACCGACAATTAATCCAGTATATTCTCTCTTCATCTCTAATAATTTCCTAGGTTTTTCTTTCACATGATCATTTTGTGGTTATAGTATTATTATCCAGGCATTGTGGCTAGGTTTTGACCTTTGACCTTGATACCATTTAACAAGTGTGTATTCTAGCCGGGCATCATAGAGAGCCTCCTGTTGGCCACCCAGCAGCGTCCCTGGCTCTGGGGTGTCTATGTCTTCACTGTTGGACTTCCCGTCATTCTCTTCATTAGCTTCATGTGGCCTGACAAGGTAGGATGTGCTTTGTTAGAGCATGTGTGTGTTATTGTCCAGCATTAGTAGTAACTATAAGAAGCGCGACGTGTGAGTGTGGTTTGGTCCTTAAGGAGTGAAATCATGTGCGTGTTTGCATGTAGAGGTTTGGGCCCCCTGATCAACAGTATTACTATAAGAAGTCGGATGATGCTCAACCAGATGATGTGGCGTTCTCACAGCGGATAGCATCTGTGGAAACCAAAGGTAGTGTTTTATTTTTTAGATTATTACCAGTGGTAGACGTGCTACATCAGTAGCTGTAGTACTCAAGGTGGTACTAGTAATGGTAGCAATGACGGTGGTGGTATTGGTAATGGTATTATTGGCAGTAGTAGTTTCAGCAGCACTCTTCTCTTCTATCTCTGTTTAGGAGAGGTTGACAGAGCTGTAACAAGGAGAAGAGACACTCACGGTAACCAGGGGAAGTCCGACTTAGACCTAAAGGTGAGATTCAGCAGACAATCTGAAGGTTCTGAAGGCGCAAAAGCACATTGTGAAAGCATGAGAGGCTAAGAGTACCTGACTTCCAGCCATCAAATGAAATGTAATTTGTGTGATGGAGGGGATATGAAGCATTAGCTGGTTTCTAATCATAATGTGCTCAATAACACACAGTATGTATGACTGAAGTGAACAGCCTTAAAGAAGCTAATTTTATAAATAACCCATCACCACATTTTGTTCTGGCACTGTGCTATTGATCAAAAGTGCAGGACACGGACACCGAGTAAGATGAAAGGTTAGTAATTTATTGTTCGAGGGAAGGGGGAGTTGGCAGGAAAGGCAGATGGCGGGGCTGATCCGATGGAGGTGAGTGGGAGACAGATGAGGCGGAAGGCAGGCAGGCGGAGCACACAGGAGAACGGGCAAACCCAGAGGATAACACGAACCTGAGCACAGGGAAACAGGATTAGGTAAAGCACGAGAATACACAGGAACTGATTATCAAAAAAACCTGAGGCCTGAGAGCTTGCTACCAAGCAAACTGCAGCAATGATCTGGCGATGAGTGGATGGAAAGCCGGGGTAGAAATACTGCAGGCTGATGAGTTGATAGGTGGCAGGTGCGCTGATTGATTGCACAGCTGAGCAGGAGGTGAGATGGCAGCCCCGCCTTCCCAGTAGACACACAAAACACACACAGACAGAGAGACAGCACAACACACAAGAGGGAGGGGAAAACACCAGAAACATAGGGAAACCCAATGAGCACGGCAGAGCTGTGACAGTTCTCTGAACCACGCAGACCTTTTATGACAGCACTGATTTCATTGCCACAACTATTTTAAAGGATTTTGAATATCAATGACTGTAAAACCCGTGATTTATGAAGTCCACTCTTGTTATAGTGCCCTTGAACAGGTTCTTGAAACTGTGGGCAACGAAAACTGATTGTGAATGTTTGTGTGTGTGTGTGTGCGTTTGTGTAGGATCATTGATCAGTCCAACAACCTCAGGAAAGGAAAGCACCACCAACTCACAACAGGATGCTGGGCAATCACACCTAGGACCAGCCATACTGGTGCCTGGCTAAAACTACACAGAGTGAACACAACAGTGCCTGAGGACTGGCTTACAGACTGTATTGTGGTTTTGCTTAATTGACAATGTCAGAATAGTCACATTTTTTCCTAAATGTTCTCATTGAATATGTTATTTTTAGTGCGCATACATTGCCAAAAAAAAAAAAGAGACATATGTCAGCTGGTCTCTGCCTCTAACAGTATTACATTTGGAGTTGGAATAAAGGATTTGGACTCCTCAGCTTTTCTCAGGGTAGAGCATCAGAGGTTAAATAATACACAACATTATCTCATCATGTCAGGTCTGTCAGTTGGTGTATGAAACTAGTGCCAGAACCTGGTGGCTGTTGAAGACAGATGGAAATATTAACTTCAGTCACTTATGACTAATAAAAAGCTCACTTTGACACAAAATGGTTTTATTTGTTTCTTTCATTAATACAGTCAAGATCTGATAGTGACCTCCACATATAACTGAGCACTACTTAAAGGGAAACTCTTATATTTTTAAACCTGGGCCTTATTAAGGAAAGGATCCATACAGAGACAGACCATGTGTTAAAGAGGAAGATCCTTTCGTCTTCCTCCTCTTTCCATAATGTTGTCAGACACTTAGAATAACAGTCTGAGCCTGTCAGTGGCAAAAACAAGCACTTTTAGTGGACAGACTTTTCACGGGCGCAGTTGCCCCAGAGGATTATGTTGCAGCCATTGCAGCCCGTTGGCGGATGCCGGTGGAGGCGATCTACTGGACCAATTCCAAAATGTTTGGTAACTATTAGTCATTTAGACCCCAAAATTTGTAAAAAAAAAAAAAAATAGGGCCCAGGTTTAAAAATATCAGAGTTTCCCTTTAAGTAAGATTTGTGTCTTTATTAATTGTTGATTTGGATTTTATCGTGACATAATTGAAACACACATCTAGATTTACCATTAAAGGATAATAATAAATGATAGTTTTGGTATTTTGTTAAAGGAATAGTACATAGTCTGAAATAGCGTTCGATAATAAGATTAATACTGTTCTCGTGTCTGTAAGTATAAAGCTACCGCCAGCACCTGGTTAGCTTAGCATAGCACAAAGACAGGAAACAGCTAGAGGTAACAAAATCTGCCCACCGCCCCTCTAAAGCTCACTAATTAACACCTTATATCTTGTTTGTTTGATGCGTACAAAAACTGAAATGTAAAAAGGACAGGGAGTTATGTGCAGGATTATGTCTTGACCGGAAGCAGTGGCAGTCTTGTCTTTATGCTAAGCTAAGCTAACCGGCTTCTGGCTGTAGCTACATATCAACCGTACGGATATGAGGGTGGTGTTAATCTTCTTATCCAACTCTTGGCAAGAAAGAGAAGAAGTGTATTTCCCTAAATGTACACCTGCTGTATAACAATATATCAAAGATGTTTTGAACACCCATCATTTAATCATCGCCAATCATTTGAAATCAGCAACAGCCCCATTATTCACTCAAGTTCCTTTGAGAGAAAACGTCTCCCTCTGCTCTGCGCTGTTCAGAGCTGACCCTCAGGGGCATTTAGCTGCTTGCAACATTTATTTGAAATGGCACAATACTGCTCATTAACAAAATGACTAGTCCAGTCTTTTAATGACGTACCAGACTGATAAGTGGCCATTAAAGAAGAGGGAAATTAAAGAGCTGGCAAGTGGAGAACAGAAGACGGTGATGAGAAAAAGACAGATGGCAGACCACAGACCAAAAGGAGAGAGATTTGGGGATGTTGAGGAAAACTTGATGATTCACTTTTGGCACATAGGCATCTCCTCTGATCAAATGCAAATGTTTGTAGAGGAATATGATTATAGTATTAATATAACAACGCCATACCTCTATTCTCTATTCAACATCAAAAAAAGATTTTCCCAAAAATGTGGCTACTTTTGGCAAGTGTGCATCTGCTCTAGACACTCCCTGCATATTTTCTATATTTTATGACTGTAGAGAATCAGGTATTTCGTCAGTTTCTCCTTCTCCTTTCTTTGGATCCAGGTGTGGGGAGCATTTAAAAAATTTGACATGCTCTCTGTGACCAGATTCAACTAAACTCTGACAAGTAGAAGTCCTGCTTTCTTGACTTCTGATCTTTTAGTTTTGCGCTATCTAAAAAAAGAAGAGGATGGAAGGCCCGCTGCTGCTGCTCACAGGGCTGATGCTCATCACAGCTTGCTCCCAATCTCTCTATGTAAGTACTCTGCAAAGAATCAGTTTGCCTGCTTTGCTACTTTAAACTTATTTCAGAAATATTTCAGTTCTTAGCCACAAATCTTCTTCTTGACTTCATTTTTTGTATGCTAATGCAAATGTTTTGTTAACTACATAAAAATGAGTTTTGTGATGAATTTAGGAAGGTCTGATTAGCACTTTGAGTACATCAAAAGAGGTGGTTGAGAGATGCATGAATTTACTCTATGAATCTTCACTTTACTTACCTTGTGAATTCTACCTTATGAATTTATCTTTTCAAAGTTGCAGGAGTAATTTCCAGTGAAAGTGATAAATGGTGAATGTTACTTTTCACGCTATCTACTGTCCAAGCTCAGTTTCTATTTAAATATTCACCCTGTTTTAAGAACAATGGGGATAGTTAACCATATCCTGTCAATGGTAGGTGTGATTACATTGTGTCAGGGTGTTCTTGTATTTCAGAACCCGTGAACACCACATTGCAAGTAATGAAAAACTTTAAAAATGAGGAAATTGGCTGATTGTTGTCTCTTGTTGGAAATACGCTGATTCGCTTTCTTGCTGACACTCAGAGGACAAGCTAAATACCACTCTCTGTAACCCCCATAAAACTGTAACTTGACATTTTTACACTTTGGTTTTGTACAGATTAAACAAACCAGCAACAGTTTTTATACTCTGTTGCCGACTGATAGCAGACAATAGTGATTCAACCTGTTTTATATCCAAATTTTGAAACATTTTTCATTTCCTGTACTTAACATGTGAGGGGATCCACCTCTCCTTGGAAGTACTAGTATTTTACATATCAAATAATAGTGATTTGATTGAAACAAATATAAGAAAGTAGAATACTGTAGTTTCCATGGACTACTATCTTTCTCTAATGCATGTGTCCCTCTAGATGCATATTTTGTCTCAGAGTTAGGGAATGAATATAAGTGAAGATCCTCACAAATGTAGCAATCCAAATGTGTGTGTAGGCGTCAGACAGTTGCCGTGAGGAGGTGGCTCGCCTGCGGGAACAGGAGAAGCTTCTGAAGGACCAGCTTCAGAAACAAGAGCTCCTCCTACACAGCCTACAACTGCTGAACCAACCTGGCAACAAGGACAAAGCCAGAGCCGACCAGAGCCAGGACACGCAGTACGCAGGTCAGGGCCACAGCCTCAGGACTGGAAAACAATATTTGAAAACTAAGCTTAAAACATCTTGTTTCAGGTCTCATATTGCAGTAACAGGAAGCAGATGATGAATACAGAGTGTGTATTTGTGTGTGTGTGTGTGTGTGTGTGTGTGTGTGTCAGACTGCTCCCAGCTCTTCAGTTCTGGCTCCAAATCCAGTGGTTTCTACAGAATCAAACCCCACGGCAGCTCTTTTCCAGTCAGAGTCTACTGTGATATGAGTGATGGAGGTGGTTGGATCGTCATTCAGAGACGGATCAATGGAACAGAGAGGTTTAACAGGTGTGCCTCTAACGTCTGAATAATATTAATGTAAAAATAATGAAATCATATGAAAAGCAATCCACCCTATATATGTTGATATCCATCTATCTATCTATCTATCTATCAGGTCGTGGGCAGAGTATAAGGATGGTTTTGGAGACATGGATGCAGAGTTTTGGTTCGGAAATGACAACCTGCATTACATCACTACACAAGGTCACTGCTGCTTCTAAAAACCATTTACTACATTTTGTAATTTAAAGCTGCACTAATCGATGTTCATATGTTGTCAATGGATCAAATTACTATAGCTGTGTCCCAGTTCAGGGGTTGCACCCTTCTGAGGACGCGGCCTATGAAGGCGCGGAAGGCCGAACCCAGCGTTGTTAAATGAAACGCTCGGCAGCTGTTGATGGCACGTTTGGGGACGCCATATTCTGTTGCGCGCAATGAATCTTGGGATAGGTTGGTCCGTGAAGGACACAACCGTTGGGTCCTTCAAATTTGGTAAAAGAAGGTCGTATTTCTTGGCTGCATTTGAAGGAGCCTTCGAAATGGGACAGCCTTGTTGCACTGCTGTGACGCATTCGGTCAAATGCAGCCTTCGAAGGATGCGGCCCCTGAATTGAGACACAGCTTACGTGTAATGTTAAAGGTGGCACTCATGGTGATGAACCTAAAAAGAATTATCACCCAACTCTGCAGTTCCTCTCAGCTCTAAGGAGTGTTTTAGTGTCTTTCAAGTGATTGTTTCGGTCTTCCTTACCTTACTGTTTTGTTTCACTCTCAAAGCATTTATCAGCCTCATTGCCAGCAACAGCAGGAAGTTGCATCGGATTAATCCGTTATATGCTACCTGCTCAGCACCAAACAGCACTGGTGAACATAATGGAGCTTTTAGCGGCTAAAGGGACAGATATTTCTTCTCATGACATGACTCCAGATGAATGCTAATGTTGCTCCATGTCTGTTGGATCTGTAAATAGTGAACTTTTTACTAACATGTTCATCAGTGTCGTTTACAGCTTGTTCTGCTGCCCCAAAGTAGCCAAAAACCCCAAAAAAACCCCCAGTTATTCTTCTTGTGTTGATATGATATGGGTGGTGTTTTTTTATTTGTCTGTTACAGGGAATTATTCTCTGAGGATTCACCTGGAAGACTTTGATGGTCACCAGCGCTATGCTGAGTACAGGAACTTCAAACTGGCCAATGAAAAGGTTGGTGTGTTTACATCAGGTATTTTCCCTCTTTCTCCCTTATGTGCAGACTTAAAGGAATCATCAAAATTCTGGGAAATGATTTGCGTTCTTGCCGAGAGTTAGATGAGAAGATTGATACTACTTTCATGTCTGTACTCTAAACATGAAGCTAGCTTAGCTTAGCATAAAGACTGGAAACAGCTAGCCTGGCTCTGTCTAAAGTTAAAAAATCTGCCTACCAACACCTCTATAGCTCAGTACATAACACATTCTACTTTTTTTTCAAATCCCTGCAAAAGGAAAGTGTAAAACACATTGTGATTTACAGGGAATTAAGAGCCAATACTATTTCTTAGCCGGTCCAGCGACTTCCTGGAGCTTCATATTTAGAGTACAGCCATGAGAGTGGTATTGATTTTCTCATCTAACACTCCACAAGAAGGTGAATAAGTGTATTTTCCAAAGGTCAAACTATTCCTTTCATTTTTAAGCTCATGCAAGTTGACCAGCGCTCCTCGTTTCTCTCTCTGCAGGATCACTACCGACTTACCTTTGGAACCTATGTAGGCACAGCTGGAGATGCTCTGTCTGGCAGTGATCAGGTTGATGTGTCAGAGTGGGCCAGTCACCAGGGCATCAAATTCAGCACCTACGACCAGGACAATGATAACTACAAAGGAAACTGCGCCCAGGAAGACAAAGGAGGATGGTGGTTCAACAAGTACGGGTTTCATGATAAGAGAATCTGCCATTCCCCTGGAAGATGCACATAGATGTAAACTCACAGTCACAGTCTCAAACACAGTAAAAAAATGAGTAAATATTCTTTCCTCTACATGCTATCTTTCTCCAGGTGTCACTCGGCCCACCTTAATGGCTGGTACTACCCCAATGGCCACTACAGTGCGTTGACAGATGATGGCATAGTTTGGTACACTTGGAGAGGATGGTGGTACTCCCTGAAGACCAGCATCATGAAGCTGCGGCCCGTCGACTTCAAAACTGACCCCACTGACGACCCCAATGCCGTTCATCTCAGACCACCTTCCTAGATCAGACGCGAGCAGATATCAGATCTTCTTGGCTTGACTATTTTGGTTGCGGCTCAGAAAACGTGTATTAATTGGTGTGAAATCATATTTCAAATCTAAACACACACTAAAACATGAATCTAATCTTATCATTCTCTCAAATAAATCCTATGTGGACTTCATACACCCCCACTGACACCTGGTAACAAATATGCCTCCTGTGCTATCAGATTGTATCTGGATGGTGCAAAGTAGTAGTAACTATGTAGAGTAAATATAGCCAGGATGAGCCAAAGATTCTATCACCCACATTTCTGAAGTGGCCACAAATGAAATTGTACACTTAAAATCTTTAACGACTTTAGTAGCAACATACTTGTAAGAGGACTTTTTTAGAGACATGAATGTTGCAAGAGGAAGCAGCATGCACACATTGTTGTGAAAAGGGAAAACGGGAATCTGAAGTCAGTGTGTGTGTGCCAGACACAGGAAGAAAGACTGGACTGAAGGCGACGAAAGGAGCCATTATCATGTCGTTGAAAATGGCTGTAACAAGAACTGGAAGTGTTAAAAGTGATAAAAGGAGCAGCTGAGCTCAGTACTGGGAGTTTGCCCAAATGTTTGAAATAAAGAAATGCTATTACATGACTGAAAACAAAGGACGGTACACAAAATTACTAATATAAAGGATTCTTTTAAGGGTTTTAGTATTCTCTGTACTTCATTTCACACATACAGGTTATTGTTAACAACTCCGCTTGTGAACATACACCCAGCTTTATCTCTCTGCCATTTGCATTGTAACCATGATTCACAAAATACAACAATGAAAAAACAATGAAACACTTCCTTTTGTCCATTGAATTATTTCATATTCTTGCGTGATCACCTTTAAGACCTGACCAATTGTAAATATTACACAGTCAAGGATATATATATTTTAACTTTAACCATACGCTTTTGCACACTTTATGTATCACTGATCATGTGTCACCATTCCTGAAAGCTCATATAGAGACGGAATGTAATGCTCAAATAATTTGGGATTTGAAGAGTAATAAATCTGCTTAATGTAGAGAAGGCCTCACTTATCATTCTTGTAAATTAGTTTTTGATAGAACAGGGTGTAAAAATAAGAGTCTCTTTTCCCACATGTTGTGTAGGGTTGATCTGGTCCATCCATCCAGGTTGGATTTAACATAAACACCAACTGCCAGGTGGCAATGCTTACATCAGCCTCTTAGTTATAATCACTAGAAGGATACAGGGAATTTTTTGGATTTTATATCTCCCAGTTGTTGTGTAGCATCTAGGCAAATATTTGCATGTTATTGTGGCAATTCCATGCATGTCAGTAGTCCAGCATGAACATAAAAAATCTGATTTATCAGTCATATTTTTTCATATACTGAAACTACTGAAAAGTAATCTGCTGCCATTCATTTATTTGATTATAAATCCATCGATTAAAATGGCTTTATTACTCTCTGGCAGTTTAAGAGGAAACAGTTTTTGTCATACAGTTTCCTTTATGAATATCAACCCTTTAGGGTTTGTTACAGTCACAAGTTTTCTACTTAAATAAGCTTTATTTATTTAATTATTATTATTATTATATTTATGTTTTTTTTTTTTTTTTTTTTTAAAAAATAGAGATAAGGAGAACAAGAAATAATATCCAGAAGATGTGCAGAGTAAAAGAGGTGGATATGGCTGACATATAATTTGTCATTACTGTAAAAACATCGTTTTGTATTTACGCTCTATGATACCTTTGGACCGCAAAACGAAAAGCAGATTTTTAAAATGCCAGACAGTAATTTAAGCCAGGGTCGGAAAGAAAAATCAACTGTCAGAGAAAGGAGGCATGATCTTTATCTCCTGTAGGCTTGATTACAATCTGTAGCTGCCCAGTTGGTTGGTATTTTTCCCAGTGCATCCACAGCAACGTTGAAACGAAACCCCCGTCCACTCGGGCTGTCGTGGTTCTTAAAACAGGCGCACCGTCCGTGGTTAAGACGAGCGCTGATTGGCTGACACCCTTCACGTTCAGAGCGAGAGATTGTCAGTCAGCTGGAGCTCGAGGAAAATAACAGTGGCTTGTTTTTGTCTGTCGGGGATTTTGGACCTGACTTATTTTGCCGTTGCGTTTATGATACTTTTAAGTCGCCATTGCAAAGCATCCGACACATTCTTTTACAGAGAGGAAAGCGAGAGTATAGCGTTGTTATCGCGCACCTTTTTTTAACGATAGGTAAGTAAGCTAACATTAGCTGATGTTGAATTGGTTACTTAGCAAGCAAGCAAGCTAGTTAGCTAGCTGTCATTATTGCAGTTGTTTTAGCAGCCAAACCATACAGTAATTCGAGATTATTTGCTAGCTCTTACTTGTATTTTATGTATTTTCTTGTTTATAAGCAGGTAACAGTAACTTATGTTGGCTTCCTAGTTTATCTTCTTGCTGGCCCAGTTGGTTAGCAACAGTCACTAAGCTACCCTTCCACCTATTTGTCTCCAAGGTGACGGTGGATGTTGCTCCAGTCATCCCATCACCCCGGGTCTCTCTCCGTCTGCTCTCTGGGCGACTGTCCGCTCCTGTCGCCCATTCCAGGACAAGCCCGGTTCCCCGCTCTGTTGTCCGGAGTGTCGTGTTGTGGATGACTGAGCTGGCGGGGCTCCGTGCCTGTGGCTAGCCTGATGGTAGGAGCGTGGAGAACATAGCGGCGTGGGTCGGTGATGAGATGTCAGAGCAGCGGGAATGCCTCGTCTTGGAGACAGTGTTGTAGTCGAGGGTATACACCAGTGTACACAGTATACCTACCTCTCTGACTTGGCGTATAGACTAGCGAACCAACTTTTCAGCCTAACTAGTAGTGGCACGTATATGGATGGTGGGGTCGCAGCATGCCCACCCCCTCAACTACCACTACACCACTGGCTGGAGGGAGTAGCAGTACCGGAGGAGAAGAGGGGCCCATGTCTGCCACCTCCACCTCTTCTCTCGGCTCCTCTTGCCGGTTTGTCCCGGCTTTCTGCCTGGGCGTGGTGGCAGCAGTAGTGTTTCAGCTGGCCTGGGGAGGTCTGACTCTCACCTCTTTCTTCTTGAAGTTGTTCATCTATGTGTCATTCGCCCTGCTGTGTTTCCTGGCTGGGAGCTTTGTTCTGCTAGTCAGGAAGAGTCCTCTAAAAGTCAGCTGCTTTCACAGAAACAGGAGGCAGTCAGCTGTCCGACTGGAGTTCTTCAACAAGCTCATGGTAAGATACTGGCATCTCCCCGTTTAAACTCGCTACTCACATGTAGCACACCTTTGGCAACGCACACACTTTCTACCAGCCCTATTATATTATATTAGCATGACACTATGAATTATAACCAACTGCTGGAATTCATTGATAGAGCGAAAAACTGCCAAATTCTGCTGTTATCTAATATCACCTCTGTCACATCTAACCTTTATTCCAACAAACTGGAGTACATGTAACACCCAAACGTCATTTTTGCATCCCTAACTGTTCCCTTTTGTTCCTCTCAACTGCTTCACCCCCTCCCCTCCCCTCTCCTCCCTATCTTTCTCCTGTCTCTCATCTTCTCTCCCTGCCCCCGGATCCTCACTGTGTTGTTCTATAATAGATGAGGCAGAGTCATGCTGCTGGATTTAGACACACACACACACACACACACACACACACACACAAATATAGGGGGGGGGGGGGTTCTTCTTCAAGGAAAGCGATTGTGTCCTTGCAACCGGGCTGGTGGTTTGCTTTAACAGGCAGCCACAGCCCAGCGGCTGCCTTTCAGCAGTGTTTGTTTGTTGCTGCTGCTGTGCACTGATGACTTATTGATGTTGACATTGGAGGAATATTGTTCACAAGCATTTGTCTGGTCGACATGTCGTATGAGCTATGGCAAATTGGGGCTGCCTTGTTTGTCAGAAATTTTAGGCTTGTTAGACATGCAAACTCTCAATCTTCTCTTCCTTCGCTTCCTGTTGTTGCCCAATATTTTCCTGATTTTTATGCCGTCGTTCCCGTCTGTGGTGTAAAGTGATGGGATGTGATCTGATACGCTTGTTGTTTTTCAGGGCCGCTTTTTGGTGCCAGTTCAGGAGTCAAGCCAGAGCAAGAGGGTGGTGGTGTCGCACAATGTGGACAAGGCTCTGAAGGAAGGTAATGGATCACCTTTGCGTAAGAGATTTTTTAAAGGTGTTTTATGGCCATCTTGCGTCCACATTCATTTGTTGTGACTGCACACATAACATGCTGTTTTCTTTGCAATTATACATTTGTATGGCATAAAAATGTCAAGTCAGTTTCTGGTATTAACGAAATTTTGACTAAATATGTAGTTACTGCATTTTAACTTTCTAGGGCAGTATAACAATCAAATGTATAGGATTGATAAAAAGATGCATTTTCACCTTTTTTGCATTAGTGTATACAAGGATTTAGGTTTGAATTTATCACCAAAAGCTGTGTCTGAATCCACTTTTTATATGCTATCTAGTAAACTGTAGTTCCATTCTGCCATTTTATTTGAGTGCCTAAATATAAAATGTATATATTATGCAATGCCCTTAAATATTCCCTCAATGGATTTTGCCTTAGAATAAAATCATGATATTGCAAGTTTCCGGCAGCAGCATGAATTGCTTTCAGCTGTGCTTGGTGCAGCTGCATATAGTCATGAAATAAATAATTCAACATGTCAAAATATTTATGTTAATATCATGTTATGAGCTATTTTTATTGCGTTAGAAATTAAACCAGTATTATCATGTACAATAATGATATGGCACACCCCCCACTTTTGGAAAAATCCCACAATGCAATGCTTGCCTTTAAGTTAACAAATGTGTAGATTACAGTCATGCAACATTACTACACTTTGACAGTGTTGATGCAAAATGATGAAAACTAGGCGTCCAAAATCTCAACTCACTCCTGACTATACTACCATACAAAGCTATAAAGCCAGCAGTAACCGCCATCTCAGCTTTCGACTCTAGTGGAATTTACGTTTTTCTCCACTTTAAAAATTCAAAATGGAGTTCAGCGAGTGTCTTGGCTGACTGGTTTGCATCACTGGGAGACCCTTCATGAAATGTTCCTGACACTACTGGAAAAACTTGCAACTTCTGTTTGAGAAAAATGCTGACTGATGGAGCTCTGTTTCTGTCAGTCACCATGGCCTGTCAGTGATCCCTCCCACTCATAGTGGATTACAACAGTAGAGCGTCCTGGTCATAATGTCCTGTACACACACACACACACACACACACACACACACACACACACACACACACACACAGTCAGTGGAACTGTGTGTCTGGCTGCCAAGTAACAGATGGCTCCAGGATTTGCACCAAGGACGTGTATTTGCACATGCTCCTGTGTGTGTTTTTGAAAAGGTTTTTTTTGGTCGGAGAGTGTGTGCGAGTTTATGATGACATTATTAGGTTCACAGTCAAGACCTGCTGTGTCAATTATTTAGATGGACAGTGTTTCTGTCCAGTTCTTCGATTTTAATCAAACACTCATGTTCAGGACATTAGCTTCCCAGGGGACCTATCATTAGCTTATTTTTATTGTTGTTAAGAATAGGGCTGCAATTAACGATTATTTTCATTATCGATTAAGCTGCCGATTATTTTCACGATTAATCGATTAATTGTTTAGTCTTTAAATCCCAGAGCCCAAAGTGACGTCTTCAAATTGCTTCTTTTTTTCCAACCAACAGTCCAAAACCCAAAGACTCTTCATTTACTGTCATAAATGAAAAGCAGCAAATCCTCACATTTAAGAAGCTGGAACCAGCAAATGGTTGACATTTTTGCTTGAAAAATGACTGAAATTATTAATCGATTATCAAAACAGTTGGCGATTCATTTTCTTTTGATCGGCTAATCAATTAATCGATTAATTGTTGCAGCTCTAGTTAAGAATAGCCCATAAACATATATAAAATCATATAAAATATAATATAATGTAATATAATGTAAATATAAAATCAATTATATATTTTTATGACATATTGTTCTGTCTTTAATGCCAATGCCTTCCAAGTTAATATTTTTAGAATTGGTTTCCAGAGTAAAAGAAAATGGTGGTTGATATTGATCTAATTTGATAGATGATAGCTCAGTGAAATTATTTGGACTGAAGATTGAGAAATGATCTACTAATGTAAAACTATCAAAACACTAGCCATTCCCATCCATCCACTCATCTATCCATCTGATTGCTAAACCACTGATCCTTTTAATGGTCGCGGTGGCTGGAGGCTACACACAATCGACAGGTTGCCAGTCCATCACAGGAATAACTCATACAGACAGACACAATGCGTTCTCACCTACAGGCAATAGTCACCAATTCACCTAACCTGCTGCCTGTCTTTGGATTGGGAGGAGGGATAAAACCTATGCACACAAATGTAGAACGTGCAGGACCTTTTTGTATGGTTAAAAAAGGGCACCAATATACCTGCCAAATCTGACTGTTTTTATGTGAGACAAGAAGGTATGCCTGCCACATGGTATATTGGTGACATACTGTACATAGTAACAATGTGTATATATACACAGTAAACATGTGACAGTCTTAGCTCAGATCAGATTCATTTAAACTCACTTGCTGTAACCCTAGTGTCACATGCGCTACCACTGTCCGCTCTTCGGTTTTCCCTGTAAAGAGTAAAGATGTTAACAACCCTTAAAGTGCATACAGTTGAAAGGCTAAAAGACGCTTCCTTTAGTTAATAGATCAGAAAAGGAAAGATTGATTTCTCATCTTTTATGGAGTTTTATTTTAGTTATGATTCAAAGAGGGGCAATGCCATACTCGTTTCCTTCAAAGCAAATGTGAATTAGTAACATCAGTATGCAGTTATCACAGCGTTAATGTAAATTCCACTGTTGAATTTCCCCTTTAATGCATAAATAGTGCTGTTACTTTTAACAGTTGCTTATGATACTCTAGTTGCAGTCTCTCTTTGCAGTGATTTTAGATCTTGTGACTGACAGCAGCTTTAACTAATCTACTGCACATGTGGCATATATGGCTTTTTATAAGTAACATCTACTTGCAGCCGAGCCAGATATTACAATGACCACTGAGTACAAACTGTGGTCATTTAAAGGTTCATCTATAGCAGCGTGACCCCTTAATACGAAGCATTGCATGCCTGTGTGTTGTGAGGAATTCATTCAAATAGTGACTTCTACATTCTCAGACTGTTAAATTTGAATAATTTAAAATAAAAGAGATAAAACTGCAGTTTTTGTGCAAGAAAAGAGCAAAGATTAGAGAGAATTTTGTTTTTACTTATTTTATACTCTGGTCATCATCTTGTGAACTCTTGAAGGGATCCCGACCCCCAGGCTGGAAACCACTAATCTACAGTATGTGTTTAATTCTGTGTAAACACATGTAATAGTGTCGCCTCACAGCAAGAGGGTCTTAGGTTTGAACCCACCATCAAGCTGTGGCTTTCTGTGTGCAGTTTGCATGTGTCCTGCATGAGTGTGTTAGTGTGTCTGTCCATGTGATAAGTGTGTATAGAAAATAGATGGATGGATGGATGGATGGATGATGCTTCCTCCACCTTTCAAATACTGCACCAGTGTTCACCTGGGTTTTGAGGAAATGAAACCTAGTGCAATACCCACACAGTGGGTAGTTCAGGTGGCCCAGGAATTTAGAGCATTCATAATGAAAACAGAGCTGCGACAGCTCTTCTTGTTTAGAAAGCTTGACATCTCAGCAGCCACTTGCTAACAGAGGACTGGCATTGATAAGCAACACTTGTTGGTGCACAAAATGATTATCATTTGCAGCAGCTGTATGTTTCTTGTAGTATTTATCTTCTGGAAAAAATGACATTCTAATTCTCTCCCTCTTTGTCTTTCCTCAGTGTTTGACTATGCCTACAGAGACTACATCCTGTCTTGGTACATCCCTTTGAGTCGTGATGAGGGTCAGTTGTACTCCATGCTGTCTGAGGACTGGTGGCAGATGATTGGGCAATTGAGATCCAGGCTTGCTGACATTGACCTCGTCAACGTGGTGTGTTACGACACCATCCGAATACTACACTCACACTTCACTGACCTCAAGGCTGCATCCGCAAGGTACACACATGCACACACACACACACACACACACACACACACACACACACACACACACACACGTATAATTGTAAATAGTTAAAGTGGCATTCGCTTAGTTAATGCTTGTATGTCCCAAGGAGTTCATTAGCCAGAAATCATATAAGGGAAAGCCAGTAAAATAACGTGTTCTTCACTTGCGAGCACAGCGTTCTGAGTCATTGTTGTTTAACAGAAAATATGTTTCAGCTTTCATCGCTTCCCACCAGTGTCCATACCCAGCACCATCAATTTGCGCAGATGGGGTGAAATTATGGCAATCCAGTACAGCGTAAACAACATTAAAATCCTCTGCACTCACTTCCTTCATCTCCAGGCAGTATCTGCCAGGTGCACTTACAGACAGAGTGATGATTCACATCCCATCATCTGGTTTCATTATCCTGGCAAGTCAGGCGAGACTTATGATTTGATCACACCGCCGAGATGTCTGGCCCCCCTCGTCTTCAACAGCTTAGGAACAAAGTAGCAGAGCAGCAGTGTGTCTTTCAGGTCGAGTTTTAGAAGCAGAGACGGTGAGATGTGACACAGCTGAAGTATGAATAACAATGGTGGTGTTAGCTATGCCAGTGAAGTTGTGTCTCATATAATATCTAACATCAAGCTCTGCCAAAATACCATTTGAAATTCACTCTTGTCTCCTCTCTGTTTATATCTTGATCTTAATCCGCGTCTCTTTCGTGTGTATACCCAGACCGGAGGAGTGTGCTCGGCCGTTTCCTCTACATCCCTGTTTGGTCAGTCCAGACTCGGAGCTGGCCTTCCTCCGCTGTGTAGCCAGAATACTGCTGCTGTGTCTGCTGCCACAAAAGGATGCCAAGTCACATACACTACGCTGCTGCCTCACAGAAGTCATCACTACTAAAGGTACTGTGAGTGTGTGTCAGCAGGTGAACACAAACTCCAAAGCCACACACCCTTTGTTCTTGCCCAGCTATAGTCATCACAACTTAATGGTATACCATGGTGGGAAAATAAAGAAATGGACTGAAGTTGATTTGAAATCAATCAAAATTTGCTCAGGACATCCCGTTTTACAAGTTAGTAAACCTTTTTCATGGTAGACAATATTTTGATATTACAGCAGGTGACGCACGGGTGTAATTAATACTAATACTAATAATAAAAACTTTATTTATATATATTTACAGTAAAAACAAATTTAAAAAACGAAATAAATTCCAAAATATAAAATACGAAAACAAGATTACAACAAATTCCATTTTTTAAGAAAAAGCCATAAGATAAAATAATGATAAGCATTAATGATGGCTGCATTCCATTTAGCTGTTCCAGTTACAAGGTCCTGATATTGGCTTTTGTGGACACTCAAATGGAATGGAGCCATTGTTAATGTTATTTGTTGCTGTCCACTGGGGAGCTCCCCTGAGAACTACATAACCTTCAAGGGCTTTTTTTCCTGTTTGCATTCACACCGCCAATAGGAACGCTGAAGTGACTTAAGCGGGCCGGCGGTTCTCCAACTGTTAGAACTATGAAAAAGTTCCTCCGGTCTGAAAATGCCTAATGATGGATGTAAAAGTGGACATAGATAACATCATAACGCTTGCAGTGTCTTCATCTATTTTGTGGTAAAGGTAAATGTCTATTGTATCAACTGAGGCAATTGCTAATTTAATAAAAGAATAGGCTCATTTGCTATAAAAAAAAAACCCCATCTGTTTTCTTGGTAAGAATAAGTGTATTTAAGAAATATGTATAAGTATGTACTTTTATCAGACCACTAATGTTGTCCGTGCGTCTGTTTACGTTTTTTTTTGTCACTGTGTTTATATCCTTTCCTCCTGTATAGTAGTATGGTCTGAGCTAAGTCAGTAATAGACCTTTCTTCACAGCAGACACTGTGACTTGTCAGAGCAGGAGGAGCTCAGGTGGAACTAATAACTCGTAACAATAGCTCTGTTTCATTGACTTGTCCCAGTAAACCCTGCCAGGGAGCCAGCATGCACAATACCAGGGCTCTGGAACTGGACAACCTAAATTGAATGCAACCATCATTATTAGTGTTGTTAATTACGCCTGTGATTTTCCTGCTATGAATAGTAATAGATGAAACAAAAGCACTCCTCTACAGTATTTATGTATTGCTTTATATGGGAGTAGAGATGCATTATCTTGATATCTAGCTGCTATTCTGTCTCTAGAACTGCATTTCCCACAAAGTTGACCCTCTGAAGGCTTAAAGAGTAACTTGAACACTAAACCCACTTTTTTGAATTAGTAAATTACATGTGCAGTCACTTTATTACACTATCAATTGATCCCTTTCCCATTCTATAGTGTTCATTACAACAGAGGTTATTTTCCAGAGAAAATGTTTCTTGGAACCCCTCCCAGCTGCTCAGACTCAATTAACAGTATTCAGTCAATTTCTCCATTTATATATACCTTCATATCTTTGTATTGGTATGTGTCTTGTGTGCTCCAGTGTTGAAGCCTTTGGTAGAAGTGCTGAGCGATCCAGACTCCATAAACACGATGCTGTTGTCTCAGCTGGAGCAGAGGGAGCAGCAGGCTGAGCAGCAGAAGAAAGCCTACACCTACGCTGCCTCCTATGAAGACTTCATCAAACTCATATCCACTTCTGCTGATGTCAATTTCCTCAAACAACTCAGGCACGACACCAACAGCACACACAGACATACTGTATATACTCCTGTGCTGTCTTACTAAACGGAGACTACCCTGTACTTACATAGACTCCCTTAAATGAACCATACTATATATGTATACACAAACATGTTAACCAGACAGTGTCAACCACCAGTCTATTTGCTGCTGTGGGGTTACCATGGGAACAGACAGTGTCTTGGCGACAATATATTAGATCTAAATGTGGGGAAGATATGATGACAAATGTTGAAATAATGGCTCAACACTGACTTGTTGCAGATATATTTGAGCAATTCTGTAAACATAGACTCCATGTTTACATACTGTACTATATGTTGCTTTAGAATTACTGTACATGTAAAATTTTACCACTGTGTCGTGTCATACTGTATTTATATCTTGTTTACTTCAGTAGTATTCTATTTATTCATCCTAAGACAGCCCATTTTTATTGGATTCCAGCAACTGCTTGAAATTGAACACCTCTATCTCTCTTTGTAGGTATCAGATAGTGGTAGAGATTATTCATGCCACCACCATCAGCAGCCTGCCTCAGCTCAAGAAGCAGAAAGGTACAGAGACACCACAATTCACCATATGACAGAAAGGCCAAAAAATGATTACACAAAACAGAAAATGTTGGAATTTAAGCACTGTGATGTTAGCCAAAAATGTTTTAAATCCACTGCACAACTGAACAGCTAGTTGATCTATTGTCCACTTTGTTGCAACAACTGTGAAGGTCTCTTGTATAGAGCTGGGTGGTCAGGTCTGATGTGACCTTTGAGCTGTGTGTCAGTCACTTGCGAGGTGGCCTTTAGGCACTGAGTTTACCCTCATGTCAAAGTAGGTTAACGAAAACTGAACCTGAGAGTTAAGGTTCAAGTGACGTGTAACAAGACTTAGAATCTACAGCCATGCTAGCAGCTCTGTGAGGCTGAACTGAGGTAGAGCTAAATGCTAATGCAATGACAAATGTTAATATGCTGATGTTTAGCAGGTATAATGTTTACCATATTCACCATCTTATATTAGTGTATTAGCATGCTAACATTTGCAAATTAGCACTTCACAAAAAGTTTATCTGAGGTTGACGGGAATGTCGTTAGTTTTGCAGGTATTTAGTCATAAACCAAGGTACTGGACAAATTACTACAATTCATCCTGAGGGCAACATGAATGCCACTTCACTCAAAGCCACAAATGTCAACCTGCTGGTGGTGCTAAAAGAAAAGTCAGGGGATCACCAAAGTCATTAGGATTTATCCTCTGGGCACCACGAATGTCTTTACCAAATTTCATGGCAATCCATCCAATAGTCAAGACATTTCAGTAAAAGCCAAAAATGTCAACCTCATGGGGGCAACTAGAGGAAAGTCAAGGGACTACCAAACTCAGTAGTTTTCATCCTCTGGGGTCAACCGGTAGTTGTTTAGATATTTAAGTCTGGAACCATGCTGCTACCATGGCTAAAAACAAACAAAGACCTGGGCGTGAAAATCAATTGTTTTACATAGATCTATTAATAGAGCCAGGATAATCCATGACTTCACTCTTGGTCACACTTTTCTTGTTTCTTGTTCACAAATGATGTTTTTCTATTACAGTATTACTTTCTTTGCTTAGTCACTGGGATTTACATTTATTTTCTGGGTATTAGCTCAACTTGCCTGAAAGTACCTATTTGTGACACAAGGTATAGCAATGTTTAGCAGCTTTATCTTGATGCTTCAGTGGCTCCGCACCAGGTATTTGTGCTGTTGTGTATTATTGTGTGACCAAAGCTGGCTCACACTTTTCTGTCAACCACTGCTTTCCCTTTTTCTCAGAGCGAAAAGGTAAAGAGTCAGCAGCCATGAAGGCAGACCTGCTCAGGGCCAGAGATATGAAACGATATATCAATCAGCTGACTGTTGCTAAGAAACAATGTGAGAAACGGATCCGCCTACTCGGTGGACCAAACTATGAGAACAATGAGGAAGGAGGGGCCGATGACAGCGATGAGCCTCAAAGTCAGAAGGTAAGACTCGTATGATGTGGACTGTGATACAGCTGGAGTGGTCTCTGATTGAAAAGAAGTTTGTGAAAATGCCAAATAATTGAAAATCAGAATATTTTAGTTTTTAGAACATTATGTCTTATATTGAAAGTTTTGAATGATAAATTCTCTATAAGGAGCATGGCATTAGCATGATTTTGCTTGAGGGTTTGTGCTCGGATGCTCCACATGGCTGACGTTTAGCCACTTTCTCTGTCCCCCTCACACCCAGATTCTCCAGTTTGATGACATCATGTATAATCCGGGTTACAGGGAGCATTTCAGAGTTTACATGGAGAGAGTTGATAAGAGAGCTCTGATAAGCTTCTGGGAACTGGTGGAAATGCTGAAAACTGCCAACAAGGTGACGTGCACACACATTCCAGAGGAATTAGTCCAACTCTGCTTACAGTATATGCTATTAGGGGAATAGTGATACAGTGTTTTCTACTACCTGAAGTAGTGTGCTGTACCAGTGCTGAGCCTGGGTGCTGTTTTCACACAACATAGCACAATATTGGTACTGTTGTTCCTTTACATCAGAATGCATATGTTCGTATTGTCATTGAAATGCTAAGTGGGTATTTGTGTACTGGGACATCAGTGGTATAGCAAAGCACATTAATGCAGTGTAAAAAATACACGAGTAACTAGTTATTTCTTTGTTAATGTGTGTGTGTGACAGAATGAGGTGCCCCAGATCGTAGGGGAAATCTACCAGAAGTTCTTTGTGGAGAGCAGGGAGATTCCGGTGGAAAAGTTTCTCCTCAAGGAGATCCAGCAGAGTCTGGTGGGGAACAGAGGGACACAAGTCTTTGTTAGACTACAGGAACAGGTAACTGCTGTTTTGGCTACTAACTAACTCTAACTAACTACTGGCATTATGGAGGAAAGGGACTTATTAAAGGTCCTCAGAGGTGCAAGTAACAGTGGTGTGCTTATGTTCCACAGTGTGTTCTACAATGACAATAAAGCATTTTCTGTTGCTCTTATACACCCTCTAGGTGGCTGAGACGATGAGAGAGCGTTACTACCCCTCCTTCCTGGTTTCTGACCTCTACGATAGGCTGATCAGACGAGACGAGCAGCATAGCCAATCACAGTGTAGCACTGAGGAAAAGGAGGAAGGGGTCAGACATAAACAATGTTGTAAAAAAGTTTCATCTGTTAAGATACTCAAATTTATATATTTATTTGCATATTTTAATAAATCTATATGGATTTTCATTGTGTAGTGTCAGGGTCTAGACGCAGGAGAGGAGGTGTGTGACGAAGGCAGTAAGGGAATCAATGAGCAGGCCAGCTATGCTGCTACGAAACTCCGCCAACTCTACGACAAACTGGAGTACAAGCGACAGGCCCTGGGCTCCATCCAGAATGCACCCAAACCTGACAAAAAGGTAACAAAATACAGGCAAATGTGACAAAACACAAATCAAAATTCACCATAAAAGTTCAAAAGCAGGATAGCATAACACACACAAACACAAGATCAAAATGAGCATGTGTACATCCAGACCCTTCCAGCATGATGCTCTGAACTTGAGCTGAGTTGTTAACTCAGTGGTTGAGGTGAAAAAGCGACAATTAATCTTCAAATTTTAGCACATGTGATTTGCTTAAAAGCCCATACACCTGCTCTTGTGCATTTGTATACTTTGTGTTTTTGAATCTGAGTATTGTGAACAAATATCTGCAACACTCATGGCACATTTCTGATGGGGTTTAAGAACATCTTTGAACTGAAAACCACCTTACATTGTTATTCAGCTTAATGTAATTTCTTCATTTAACTGTGATTTGCATGCTAGTTCAAATCTGTCTCTTGTGTGTGTTTGCAGATAGTGAGCAAACTAAAGGAAGAGATAGGAGCCATGGAGAGAGAACATAGTGAACTCCAGCAACATATCACCAGGACTGACGGGTGGTGTGAAAACCTGGGGCACTGGAGGGCTACTATTACTACTGCTGAGGTAATGTTTTTTTTTTTGGTTTGTTTTTGCCACATTTCTTTTTTTATAACAAACAATAAAGGGCTGCTTTTACTAACTCTGAAGAAACAAGCTAGCTATAACTAGCTGGCTGATTTCCAGTGGAGAACCTGAGGCACTGGAGTGCTCTCGTGGCCCTCTTTTCCACTTGGCATCAACATGCTTTTTGGAGGAGCAGAAAAAACACAACATTTGAATGTAAAGGCATTCAAACATTTAAGATGTAGTCATCCAAACCATTTACAGAAGTGTGCAGGGATGCATTTGACCTCATTAACAGCAAAGCAGAGTGTGCTTCCAGTCCACACAGAAGAACTACAGTATAGAAACAATCTTGTATATCGATCTAATTGTCGTGTATCTGAGATAGTAAAAACTTGTCATTTGCAGTACTTCTCCTCAGATAATTAATGAGCGTGCAGCACACTGGCTGGTTACTGTTACTACCGAGGTAATTCTTGCTAACTCAGATGATTTTATGGCCCCAAGAAATGAGTATTAGTGCTTAATTCATGCTACCTTCAAATGGAACTTGTGAGCTCGTGGTTACAACATGGAAAACGACATGGGAAGTCGTGTACACGATATGATTGGTGTTCAAGTGGTAAGTCGTGAGAACACCGCTGCTAGGCAACGGCAACATGGACGCCAAAAGGCACCTCCGGTCTCTTGACATTCTTCGAAATGTTGACTTACTTTCTATTTATATCAACATTTTCCTCAGACATGTTATAAAATTCCGAAGAAAACATAAGAAAATATACAACTAAAATTACAATATATTAACATAATATCCACCGAAAAATGAACTTCCATGGCCTCCACCATTTCTGAAAACGTCAGCAAACACGTCACAACTCGTGAACTCTGAGCTTTCAGAAAGTTTCCACTTTCTAGGTTATGAATACCACAAGAGGGGGGCGTTTGTATGACCTCTTCTCCTAAACACGACCCCATTTGAAGGCACCAAAAGTACACCAACACATGCAGCTAAATCAACTTCCCTGTAATGAGAAGGTCTCAAGACAGTATAAGTTGTGAAATAAAGGAATAAAGAAATACAGTACATGTAAATTTATAATGTGTTTGTGTGTGTGTGTATTCCAGGCTACAGAGGAAAGTGGCGAGACAGTAGCTTGTTACAGTGTGTGCGTCAGCCTGGTAGAAGGAGAGGAGACAGCCAACAGTCGCTGGAGTGTCCAGAGGAAGCTCACTGAGTTCCAGATGTTGCACCGCAAACTCACTGAGGTAACACCAAACCCCAAAACCTGCATGTGTATGGGTATGTTTTCTTTCTGAACAGCAGAAAGCAGCTGTGCTTTATGGTTATACTGCATTACCACTAGAAATGTCTAACTGTTGCCTTGCTGTTCCAATGCTTCACCCCCTCCTCCTCCACATTGTCACTGCAGCATTGAGTAAGAAACTCCCCATACGGCACTGCAGTAGTAAGCCCGTCTAAAAAAAAAAAGAAGGAAAAGAAACCTCAGTCTCTATTGAATCGATGATGGATTTATTGCAGATTAGACACAATTTCAAAGCAGAGACTGGAGTCTGTTTGCAGTCCCCCACTATTCAGTTCACTGTATCAACAAAAATTGGATTAGATTATATCTGATGGCAGTGAGCTCTGGAGAGGTGCCTGTAGTATTGAATTCAGTAAATATTCTGTATATTTGTTAATACACTGACTATATTATCTAATAAGAAGGAAACCATATGGAAATGTAATACAAACTACCGTTTTGGCAGTAATGTGGTATATCTCTCATTACTGTGAAATCACATGTCAATGTCTGTGTGCGTCTGTCTTTCTCAGTGTTTTCCATCATTGAAGAAACTCCAGTTACCATCACTCAGTAAACTTCCCTTCAAATCCATCGACCAGAAATTCTTAGACAAGAGCAAAACGCAGCTCAATGCCTTTCTCCAGGTAAACATGCAAACCATACATAATGTAAGGCTATATTACACTATTAACTTGACAAGAGGATAACTTTGGTGCTTGACTTGAACATAAAGCCACAGAAATTTAAATACACTGCTGCAGATTCTCTGGGGTTCTTGTACCTCAGGGGGGTGCTTCTGCAGTTGCCGGGAGGTACATGGAATGATTGTGAATTAGTTCAACTAGTTTGAAAAATAAAATTACAATTTGATTAAAAAAAAAAACATACACTGAGTTGAGTTGTGTCAGCTGCAACACCTGAACACCATGGTGTAGCGATTAAGAGTGCATGAAAACTGTTTACCATGCGAACAAAGCTAAATGTAATGGATAATTGGTGGAAATGGTTAAAATATTGGGTAAATGGTTGAAATAGCTAAAAGTAATGGATACATTTTAAAATACTCAAACCTCTTTCTAGTTTATGAAAGTTTATGATACCTGCTTAACAATGTTGATGATGACTTCACCTCTGTGTGTGTGTGTGTGTGTGTGTGTGTGTGTGTGTGTGTGTGTGTGTGTGTGTGTGTGTGCGTGTGTGTGCGTGTGTGTTTGTAGCGTCTGCTGACAGATGAGCGATTGTGCCAGTCAGAGGCTCTCTATGCGTTCCTCAGCCCGTCCCCAGAGCACCTCAAGGTAACCAATTTCTCAATATTTGCATTTCAAATAAGACAGGACTACCGATACATTGTTTTCATATGTCATACAAAACATGTATAATATAGAAAAATGTGTTTGATTTATATTCTATACAAAATTATTGTTCAATGTTTGAAGGTGATGTCAATCCAGAAGAAATCGTCTTTCTCTCTGGCCTCCTTCCTGGAGAGGCTACCTGGAGATTTCTTCTCCCATACTGAGGTACGCATTCATTCCCAACTGGGAACGCAACAGGAAATTGTGGATAGTTTGCGCTGTAGCTGCCTTGCACCTCATTTGGATTGTGTGTCACTGTGTAATTGTTGTTCATAGGAGGAGGCTGACGATGACAGTGACTTGTCAGACTACGGTGATGAGGCAGACGGGAGGAGGGACGCCCTGGCTGAACCCTGCTTCATGCTCATAGGAGAGATCTTTGAGCTCAGAGGAAGTGAGTAGTACACTGTTGCGTTTTCCATTTTTATATCAATATACAAATAAAAAAAGACAGAGGCCTATATGAAGAAACTAGAAATCTATCTCTATGACAAACAATGAGGTTACACCTTTTGTTGTTTTTGTTTTAGATGAATTAATCTGATCTGTCTGTCTGTCTGTCTGTCTGTCTGCCTGCCTGCTCAGTGTTCAAGTGGGTGAGGAAGACTCTAATTGCACTAGTCCAGGTGACATTTGGACGAACTATCAACAAGTAAGTTCTAGCAATTCGGCATTTTAATTAACTATGCCTTTGGAGGCTGTCATATTGTAAAAAAAAAAAATCAAGTTTTAACGAATAACATCTAACACATAATTCATTTGAATGAAACTAGGGCTGCATCTAACGATTATTTTTGTTATCGATTAATCTGATGGTAATTGTCTCAATTAATCGATTAATCGTTTGGTCTATAAAACATTAGAAAACAGTGAAAAATGCCCATTACAATATGTGATGACCTCATCACATGTCTTGGTTTGTCCGACCAATAGCCAAAACCCAAAAGTATTCAATTTATTATAATGTAAGACCAAGAAAAGAGGCAAAAATTTCACATTTGAGAACCTGGAACAATCACATTTTTGGAATTTAAGCTTGAAAAATAACTTAAATGATTAGTCGATTATCAAAATTGTTGCCGATTAGTTTTCTGTCGATCGACTAATTGATTAATCGACTAATTGTTGCAGCTCTAGATGCAACTTATGAGGCGTTATCATAAAATAGGTTGTAGAATTGACTTTGTTCCATTTGTTCACGCTGCCTCTGCTACCGTATTTGAGTAACAAGCTGACAGGTGACAGGTTCAGATTTGTTGTTGTGGTAATGTTACTGCACATGAGAGACCTCCTGATATGATCACTCGCACTTAACTGTACATTTTTTCTGAGATCAATCGTGAGGTTAACATCTTCTATGCTTTATTTTCAGACAGATCCGGGACACAGTAAACTGGATCTTCTGCGAACAGATGTTGGTTTGTTACATCAGTGTGTTCAGGGACACCTTCTGGCCCAACGGGAAGTTGGCACCAGGTGTCAAGATCCGAACGGACACTGAACGCAGTGAAACTAAGGAACGGGCTCAACAGAAACTACTTGACAATATCCCAGGTAGCAACCGAAACGTGTGCTAACATGACCTGTAGATCTTAAACTTGAACGTGAACACCTGAATGTCTGTGAATCGTCTGACCTCTTTACTTTGTTTCAATGTGATCTTTTATATCAGATGCACTAGCAAATCTAGTTGGCCAACAGAATGCCCGTTATGGAATCATCAAGATCTTCAATGCCCTGCAGGAGGCTAGTGCCAACAAACATCTTCTCTATGTAAGAATAATACATTATTATTATTGTTATACATTATTATTATAGAATTAATGATATAATATGTAACTACAGCCTCAAACATAATTATTTTGTCTCTTTGTCTCCGTTAGGTATTGATGGAAATGTTACTCAAGGAAATATGCCCTGAACTCAGCACGGAGGTGGACAACATATGAACACACACGTATCACATAACACACACAGAGTCTTTGGATCTTTTAGGTCTCTCTGTAGCTGACCAATCATAAACTGCCAGACAGGGAGACGGCCTTTTGGTGAAACCTCAGACAGAAAGCAGAGTTGGTCAGAACTGAGACACATGCTGATTCTGTTGGTAGAACTTTGCTGTGAAATGATGAAAAGCTGACACCAGACTGAAAGGGGGCTGATGTTTGACTTTGTTGTGGTACTGATCTGAACTTGTCTGTCTGAACGGGAAGAAACCACACAGAGTCTGACTTCTTCCTATTTAGGCAGCAGTCTAACTAGACAGATCACGTGTACCCGACAGTCCACATTCACGCAAGAACAAATGGTATTTTTGACATTATGTGACCCACTTCTGCAGTTATTTTCTTATTTCAATAGCACAGAAACATCAAGTCTGTACCACAACAAATGGAAATGAAATCTTTTGTTCCTGTGTAAAATCATGGCGGCCTATAGATCACAAGGCAAAGTAACAGTTTGTGAAACAACTTGATTGTTTGGTCATCGATTTGTAGAGCTGATAATCTAAAGACCTCAATTAAATGCAGCAAAGAGTTGAAGTTCAGATTGTCTGTTGCCCTCTAAAGGCAACCAGTGTGTGTGTCATTGTCCACGGACCTCTGAACATTCCTCCTACACACAACCTGAGCAACACTTGTGTTCTGTGATTCTTGTTAAGGCTTATAATTGTGCAATATAATGTCATGTAAAAGTCATTGTGATGATTTTATTTATGATTGTTATTGATAGATTTTATTTTTACCAACAATTGTTTAGAGAGCGTTTATATAAGCAATAAATTGCAAACAAAAAGTTGATGTGGCATTTTGAATTTCTTTAAAATGGTCTTTGAAACTACAAGTTTGACTAAAATGAAATATTATCCATAAATATTATAAATGCAAAATATGAATATTATTGTCCACGGATCCAACGTCCTGAAGCTGAAAACACTGAACAGCATAAAATCTATGACCCCATTTTTTTAAACTGCTTCTGGAAATGGTTGAGGTGCAATTTCTATTTTTCTCCAAACAACAGAATAGTGTGATTGCGGTTGGCTTTTAGCTGTTTTTTCCTAGGACATGAACGCAACATGTGTTCCCTGCAGGTTGGGTTGAGTCTCAAGGGGGAGTGGGCGGTAACAAGCGATGCTGCACAGCTGAGCCGCGATAGGTCAAGCTAGAGAGAGTACGTCCAAGGACAGGAAGTGTAGCCCTTTGCCTTCAAAATAAGTGAATAGAATGTGCTGCGTATGGGAGAAGGATTGATTGACATGCAGTGCTGCAGTAGTAAATAAAAGGGAGCGCAAACCTTATTGTCAGCCTGAAAGGGCATATCGAGTGACAGATGTATTCATGTTTCTAAAATGGAAATGTAGTAGCATCATGATTTTTACATACAACAACTGACTGAGTATGCTTGATGGCTGGTGGTATGGACAATCCCCTCAATATGGATAACTGAAGTGTTGTCTTATGTCTAGGTTGGCCTCTGGTCCACTGGCCCATGTTCTGTAATGTGTTTTTATTTACAAAGGTTATTTCTTATTCCTGAAGTAAAGTGGGATGTGATATGGAGCGGGGGGCAAAAACAGGATGTCCACCCATCCCCTTGCCTACTTAGGTTTGCATTTACTGAAATTGCCACAGAGTAACTGACACACAGCAATAGGGCCACATAAAGGTCCAGCCCAGAAGTTCTGAACTAGGGGTGGTAATGGAACCATATAATAGTTAATGAGTATATTGCCCATGATAATGTCACAATGAAGGTGGTACTGCAATAAGCCACATATTTCACAACAGTGATATAGAATGATTCATAACAATATCTGCAAGGATGAAGAAGAAAAGTTGAAGGAACTAATGCACTGTGAAATGTCTTTGGTTTTTGCTGTTTTTTCTTTTCCAGATAACTGAGATGAAACAATGTACGTAGGTGCATAATGTCTGGGCCCTTTTAACACACAGACAGACAAATCAAATGCTGTCAGCGCTGCAGAATTGTATAATCAGCTGAGCCATGACAATTTAAGTTTGCTCAAACGGGATTTTATTTTGATACCTGAAACCGGAAGTAGTAGTGCAATATTATGATGACCTTGCTAGTTATATTGGGCTCAAAGAAGACCACCAAGGCGCCGCCAACATTTGCAAGGTAGCAAACATTGCCTTATCCAGTAACGACATATTCAAACAACGCTCAATGGTAGGTTTCGTTTAACTCTAACCACAATAATACTGACACCGTAGAAAGCTAAGGCTAGCTGGGGGGCGAGCTAGTCATTAGCTAACGTTAGCTTTCCTAGTTTTTTTGTCATTCTTACTGGCTTTACTTTGGGTTTGCCTTTCATTTAGTTAAAGCTAACAAGCTATAGGTTACTTCAAACCAACTGAACAATCATTATCCCGTACAACGTGTTAAACTTATTAATTACTATTCGTCATACTCATAATAATTGTATTGTTATAATGATAGTCGCCGAGCTAATGCAGTTAAGCGGGTTAACGCTGTCTGTAAGGAATGTGACGCTATTGTGCTCATTGCGGTTGCCTGACAACGGAAAATTAAAGAGACAGTAACGTTACCGTTAATCAGTACGTGCTGTTGACGTCACATGTAGAGCAGACTGATGCGCAGCTAACGTCATTCCGTGATTTTATGTACCAATAAAGTGAACTGCAAGCCTCACACAATAGTACAATGTCGATAGTCCAGCTCGCAGGTGATTGGCTTGATTAGCACTCATTAGATCAGAGAGGAGGTAATAATGAGCGAAATCACCTGCTGTATGTTGGTTTTTGTGTGGTAGAACCTGTACACATACATTTGTCTCTCTCAGTAGTGGTGAATATAAGCAAGCATTGGCATTTTGTGTTCTCAGTTGGGCTGTCTAACTTTGCCAAAAGGAGATGGATGACGAGCTGGAGACCTTCATCAGGGAGCGGAAGGCGAGAGTGGCTGCGGATAAAGCCAGTTTAGAACAAGACCCTCCGTACATGGAAATAAAGGTGTGTTGGAATGACGATTGTTAGGTTAGGTTATGGATAAATAGCTTCTCATCATTTAGACATTCATTTTGTTAAACTCTTTTATTTAACCCCCCTAAGGTGCCTCCATCGATTTAATAAAACATGATAAAATACACATAGTAAATTAGACATCACTTTATTTTCTGGGGACACAAGTGGGAACGGATGACATCTAACAAAAGTTTTAAATTGTAACTGATAAAAAGTGTATTTGACCCCTTTTTTAGTATTTGTTTGGAAATGTAAAGTTATAAACGGAGCACTGGGATGAACCTTTTTGCAGTGATCCTGTTGTCTATACTTTAATACATGATGTTCCTCTACTTTTGACTGACAGGCAAACCCCCACAGAGCCTATGAATCAGCTGTTAAGGAGAACATCCCTCCCAAGTCTAAAGCACAGGGGACAGGTACAGTACATGACCACATTCTTTAATTCATATGTTTTTTAGTTTTGTTTTGTTTAGTGTTTTTTTATTTTTTAGATTCTTTTCATAAGAAATGACCAAGTACCTTAAATCTATCATTGATAGTAACCCATGTCATGTGAGCAATGTTTGTCAGGGTAGATGTTGTTTCTTTAAAGTGGTCTTGTTTTGGCATAAAACTCTTCGCCTTGTGTCTCCTATTAAAAATTGATGGATGTGTTTTTGTCAGAGGAGAGCTGCGGTGTGGGCCTACCCCTCGGTGTAGAATATGAGAGGAAGAAACAGAGGCTGCAGCATGAGCTCCGTATGGACTACAGGCGCTACATGGCTCAGGTGACTTGACACACACTTAAACCTGTTTACTCGTGTGTTTTGGCTGCAGCAGACGAGCTTGAAGGTCAGTTCAGGCTTTGTTCTAGACCTGTGTGTTTTATTTTAGTTTTACATTTTAAATTACTATAGGCCTGCTCCATATGGAGTCATAGGAGTGCCATTAAAACAAGAATGAATCTGTGAAAGAATAAGAAAATAAATGTGGAATAAATAAAAGAATAAATGAGTAAATAAAATTGGAAAAATAAAGAGAAACGAATAAAAAGAATAAATAAATGTGGAAATGTAAAGACAAATAGCAAAATATAAAAGAAATTATAAGCATTTTCACATTAATTGTTCATTTATTTCTGTATATATTTATTTCTATATTTTTTTGTGGAAAAGCAAAAGCATTAGGGGAAATGAATAAAGAAAAATAAAGAGCTAAAACAAATAAATTACATTATATAAAATAAATACATTAAAAAATATATATAAATAAATATATACAGAAATAAATGAACAAATACATGTGAAAATAAATGAAAATGCTTATTCTTTTATATTATTTGTCTTTATATTTCTTGTTTTTTATTTTATTATTTATTTCTCTATATTTCCAATTGCTTTTATTCACGTATTCTTTTATTTAATCCTCTTTATATTTCCAAATGTATTTTCTTATTCTTTTACAGGTTTATTCTTTTTTATGGCACTCCTATGACTCCATAAGTCCATTGAAAATTGAACTCCCCTCCAAATGTGGTCATGAAATGCAGCATCCTTTTTATTTTACTACATTATTTTACTACACAGTCTGGAAATATCACATGACCAAGTTGTGTTTACCAGGGGTTTGACTTCAAGTGGGTATCAATCATAAAAAAGCTACTGCATGATGTAATCAATATGGAAACCCAGCATAAACTCTGCCCCTTGTTCACGAAGTGTTCTATAAATATACTATATTTACCATTAACCTGGTATACTGAACATGTTCAAGTTTAATATCACACATTGCACTGTAACCTAAAGTATCGTTTACACTAATATTATACAGGTGGGTCCTCAGGTTAACACTGCTTTTTTTGTTGTATATGTGTTGTAGGAAAAGTTGTCAATCATGACAACAACATTTTATCTTACAGAAAAAACACTTCGACCCTGCAGAACCTGGACCATTAATTCACCTCGATAACAGGAGGTCTGTCAAGGTAAATGTCTCTCTTTAATGACGTAATGTCAGTTGGTTTAAAAATGATGTCTTTAACTGGACAGGAGAATTCTGTTTTTATAAGAATCTGACTCCGTTGCTGGCATATCACGAGTTTAATGAAGAACCTTGACTGTTTTACTAGCCACCTTTTTTTTAATGAAAGAAAATAACTGAACTTCCTCTTTATTACTGGGTGGCTGCCAATCTATGGAAGAGCAGACTAACATGACAGGAATAAGTGATATAGACACCTAGTGTTAACTTTGTCATTCATTCTTTATGGATAAAGATTTAGTAAAAGATCCAAAGAGCTCCTCATTATTTCCCAAAACACATACAAAATACATTACATTTTTGCTATTGTTTAGAGCAGGGGTTTTCAAAGTCTGAGACTGTGGGCCTTCACAACTGTGGGACCACACCAAATACATAAAAAAGACCTTTTTATGTGTCCTGAGGCATTTATTAGTTTCTGACTCTGGGAAAGTTGGAAAAACAGTATATTTCCCCCAAAACTACTGTATCTCTGAACTTTCTCTTTAGGAGCCCCCCTGGGGAGGCCCAGCTCCCTCTTTGTAAACCTCTGGTTTAGATCAATGATTCCCAATTCTAGGGGTATTTTTACAGTTTCCAATGGGTACATGGAATGACATGGAAAGATAGTTGAGTAACTCAACTGATATGACAGTAGAAATTACAATTTGATTTTTTTATATATATATATATATATATATAGCAGATACATTTTTCAAAAGCAAATCTCTCGGGTTCCGAGATTGCATTTCGGTCAATGTGTTCCGCCTCTTCTGCTCTCCACACGGACTGTTTACCTGCATGCAACCAAAGCCCGCTCAAACATGATTGGTCAGTACTACTCGGACTACAAACGGAAACCAGAACCGTTATCAAAATCTTGTCCCTTGCCTACAGATTCTGCATTCATCTGCAGATATCTGTTTACAGAGATTGTCAGCTATAACAACTGAACTCTGACTAAAAATGTCACATAGTGAAAACGAATTAAAAATTACGAAGCAAGCTGAGAAGTTGAAATGGTTAGCTAAAAGTAATGCATAAATGGATGACCAGTTGAAAGAGGTAGCTAAAAGTAATAAAGAAAATGGTTGATGTTGCTAAAAGGGAATAGTTGAAACTTCCAGCTTCTGCCACTCTAAGTGGTAGCAGTTCAAACATTGACGGTTATATTGTATGGGGAAATAAAACGGCTTTTATATCTTTAATAGTTGGTTAATATCAAGTTTCAAATGAACACATTAGGAGCATCACGGGTAGTGTCGATGAAGGGGTACTGGAGTTCATGGCTGACAAAAGGTTGGGAACCACATCCAACCAAACATAATAAATAAATTGTAGTTTAAATTGCTCCCAACTTGGCATTTATGCTTAAAAAGGTTGACGTGGACCTATTGATAGCTTCACACCCTGTTTTTTATTTTACAATCATGTTTCCTTTAGCAACACCTGCTTGAAGACCAGGCAGGTGTTCTTCCCAAACAGCGACCCCCGTCACGGAGGGATGCCGCCACACTAACAGAGGACAGCAGGAGTGTTCACAGGGCTTTGCGCCTCGCTGAGGTGAAGACCCTCTACCCTGAGGACGAGGAGCGGTCGTCGGTGCTTCCCGGGCATCGGGACAGGCCGGGGAAGCCAGTGGAGCAGGAGTCAGAGGAGGAGGACATCAAGGAGGAGCTGGAGCTGATGGAAGGCAGAAGGCGCAGGCATGAGGCTAGTTATGAGAAGAGACGACCCAGTAGGACTGATGGCAGGTACTGGGAGAAAATTGTCCTTTGTATTTTTATTTATGTATGTATGTTTTTAAAAGCATGTTATAAAATATCTGTTTTTATTTGGCTTTTCCCAGGGAGAAGAGGGAGAATCCAGTAGGTGTTGCCAGAGAAGGCAGGAGATCGAGAGCACTGACTAAAAATGAGGATGCTGAGTTCGCCACTGGCCTTATAATAGGTTAAAGGACGTTTTTAATTTTGCAACTGAATTGTTTGTTTTAAAAATCAAAGGTCCAGTATTTGATGAACATTTACTTATAAGAAATGCCTATGCACAAAATAAATTTAAGCATGTGTTATAACCTCAGAACTCTGAAGTTTCTTTCAGAGTTATTGGTTGGCAAAGAATAAAAACAGAAAATTAGTTTTCTTAAATGATGGATTACCAAACACTTAATGGTATGACAAGTTCAGACGACTCAAACTAAACTACTAAAAAGAAATGATGGGTCTCTTTTTAACTGGTGTCCCATCTTCTCAGGAGCAGCCGATACAGAAGATGCCTTACAGAGGAGGAAGATGCGCTACAGACAGGAGCTGCAGGAGCAGATAGCTGAGCAGCACAGGAACAAGAAAAGGTACATTTTCTGTCAGTGATTCTTTTCTTTTCTTGTACAATGTAAAATAATAACATTTTAGGCAGGTCACACATTCAGAGAGACTTGCAATTACCATAGATAAAGCTTAACTTTCTAGTGCTACAAGCGGCTATCTTGTGTTTGAATAATCATGTATGATAGATAAGCCTCTGAAAGGCTGAATGCACATCAAAAGATATGGGCAGCTACCATCCTGTCAACACCTAATGTGTCTGTTAAGGGCCCTTTGTTATTGAGCAAAACCCTGAACCTCCACTTGCTCACTTGTTGCACGTCCCTGTGGATGAGTGTCTTAGTGTTTGGAACTCTGTAAAACAACTGTGTGTGTGTGTGTGTGTCCTTGTTTGAAGGGAGAAAGACTTGGAGCTGAAAGTTGCTGCGACAGGAGCAAATGATCCTGAGAAACAGGTCAGCTGGCAAACTCTCATTTACTTTGAGTAAAGACGATTGTTGATTATCTTTAAAGTGTAACTCCACCCTCAGATTCTGCTAGACCCCAGCAAATTTAAAAAATGCAACGAGTGAGGGAACATCAACTGTAGGAGGCGTGGCCTCGTGGCTACATAGTGTGTTGGTCATGATACTGACACTGATTAGAGTCTTTTTTTTTTTTTTTTTATATAGATTTCATGATGTAGACAGGTCCCAACTGGTTGACTCTATGTCAGCATTGGCCTTGCAGCTTCAGGGCTGATTTAAAACAGTAGATGGTGTGTTGAGCCATTTTCAACCCATGAAATGCCATGAAAGTTTTATAAATTTGGTAAGAAATGTCAATTTTAACAGCAGCATTGATGTGTTTCATCAGAGTACAGCCATATCATTTAGTTTACAGCTCAAAAAACATGTTTCAGTGTGCACTACCTCTTTTAAGGTCACAGTGGGTGGATATAAATTCTCAGATTCACTGACGACTTTTGTGTATTTTAGCCTCCAGTGACATTTGTAGAACATTATCTGTGAATGATGGTTGTGTCTCAGCCAACATGGAAAATATTTTAGTTCAAGTGCACTGTAATCTTAATTATTTTATTCCTTTTCATTTTAATCATCTGATAATATTAATATAACTGTAAAATGCTTGCGCAGGAAATAAAATGATGAAATTAGAGTTGAGGGGAGATATAAGTGGGATTTTCAGATATACCGTTTACAGTAGATTTGTTTTATCTTTCAATTTTGTCTCTGTCCACAAATCAGCCAGACCGAATCAGACAGTTTGGACTGCGCAGGAGAGAAGAGCCTTCAGCAACAGGAGAGAGTGAAGCATCATCGAGACGTCTATCTACTAATGAGAAGACGGGTGGTCGAGGCAGAGAGTCGCCTCCTCCTGAGCAACCCCACGTGGCCTTCCAGTCCCCGATGCTGGGGTACAGCTCTGCCCTGGGCCTCGGGGGAGGAGGGCTGTCTCCCAGCAGCCAGCCTGCTGCCCCCTCCTTCCCCAGAGCCATGGACACTCCCAGGTATCTCTTGAACTTAAACGACATGCATATATATCATCCTCAAGATGTCAATCCTGGTTGATTAGGCGTCCACAAAGAATACTGAACAGTGAGGGTGATATCACCGAGATAAAACTAGACACGGTGACGCTTGATTGCGTGCATGCATCATTTCCTGCGAATCTCACAATTTGAATCTAGCACAGGAATGGTGGACATCAATCTTAAGGATTATAACTTTAAACTCTGTGGTCACAGACATGTCATTTTTGTTCAGCATAAAGTAACTTTCATCTCAAGATTATTTTGGCCTAGTTAGTTGATCTCATACTGTGTAGATCTTATTATAATACATAATATACAACACCTTAATCTTCAGATACAGCCAGAAAAGTAAGACCTGCAGAAAGTTTTTTAGATTTGCAAATGAGGCTACATCCACACTAAGACGTTTTTATTAAAACAGCGTTTTAAAGTGAAAACAATCTCCGTACACACGAGTGTTCTATCACCTTTTCAGATATAATCTCCATCCATACTCCACACCTGAAAACACATATCATATGGCCATTCATGTGCATGCCGGTGTAAGCAGGAAGCAGATTGTCTTCTCTGCGGTTGGTTGCTTAGTTAGTTGCTGGAAATACTACGAATGGAGAACAGCAATGGAGAAAAATAAGACCAGAGACTTCTATGCTTGGTCCGACAACAAGGTGGAACTGTTACTGAAAGTTAAATTAACCGCTGGTAGTCAAGGCTGATGTCGTTTGTTTTCATCTGGGAAAGGGTCACGTGATAGGGGTGTGACAAATCAGGGAAGGACACTTTGTGGCTGATAAGACCCAATCAGGAAGAGAACGTGGGTGTCTGCGTCATCGTTTTAAAACGTCTGTTTTCACCTGTCCTCACTGAAACGCAATCCTGAGTTTTCAAACTGAAACGGGGTCAGCAGCCTTTTAAAAGGTCTCTGTTTTAGGGGTTATAAAACGCTGGAGTACCCTTGACGCTAGGCGTAAATGTAGCCAAAGTTATGCGTTTTAAAACAAAAATGTATTGGTGTGGATGTAGCCTGAGACACTGTTGATATAACATTGATTATTTGATGTCCTACTTTGTATGTCAAGAATCCCCTTGTTCCTTCCTCATCCTCCGTCAACTCTCAGTGAAGCCTACAGGAGTCTGTATGGAGAGCCTCATCACTACTACGGCGCCAGAAACCTGCTGGACCCAAACATGGCCTACTGTAAGCACTGGAAGTAAAACAACTTTCTTGTCTACAGTATACATCTCACATATTGGTAGGAGGCTATACAAACGTGTGCGATTAATTTTTCTGCCCAGATGGTCATTCGTCTGTTCCTAGTGTTGGCCCTCCCGTGTCCTACTGGAACGTACCACCGGGGGGAGCTGTGCCCAGCCAGTTTGGTAACCACAGCCCTCACAGCCAGCACAGTGGAAGCAGCTTCCCTGAGCCTCCAATCCAGTAAATATCTCCTGCACTTTTTAGTACTTTGGCTGGGAAGGCAGGGTCAGAAAATGATTTAGCAGCCAACATCAAAGTGGCAGTAAATGTATCTGCTTCAGGAGGACACAGGCATCTTACTATTATCATCACTCATTTCACTGAAATGGATTGTTTTGGGACATATGAGCAAAAATAAGACAATTGTGGACATGGCATTAGCACCAGCTTGTTCATAATGGAATTGTTTCGTCTAATAAGACACACAACAGAACAAAAATCACGGTCAGATCTAAACGGTGTGATTCTCTCCTGGCAGGCCTAGCAATGCTACTGTGGACTCGCAAGTCAGGGTTTTCCCTTCAGAGGGATCCAGAGCAACCCGTGAGAGGATTCTGAGCTACAGGGAGGCTTTGAAAGAACAAGTAGGTTAAATCTACATTTTAAATCTACATTTAAAACGACTGTCTTTTCCAAGATTGGTTCAACAGATGAGGCTCCCGATCGTCATTCATTAGAACTATAATTTTTTTCTCTAAAACACAAGCAACTCTAGTCCTGATATTTAGGTCGAATGAGTGTAAAGTATCCCCACAGGTATATGGATGAACTGACCAATTAGAGCTTTTATCAGAATAAATCCAAACAATGATTGGCAGGCTAAGACTTAAGGTGGAAGCACAGCTTAACGTTGATGGATGTGGATTTAAACTAAGGGCGTTTTCACACCTATAGTTGGTTTGCTCTGGTCCGAATCAGTTGATGAGTGTGTAAAACTTGTTTTCTTGTTGGTTTGGTTTCTTTTCACACAGAGAAAACTCCAAGCGAACTAAAATGCATCACTACAAACCACATGAGAATGTTAACTGCGCTTATTGGTCAGATGTGTCTGGGGTGGGAGCAAGAAAGTAAATACAGGAAGAAGGTCCTGTGTTCTGGACTAGTACAGTACTACAGGAGCCGTTTAGCTCAAACTTGCGGAGTACACCTGGTAGTTGGTCGGATCAAGGTCAGATCATGTTCCACCACAAACGAACCGCACCAGAGTTTGTTTGGAACCGGACTGAGACCACCTCCTCTAAAGGGTCTCGGTGCGGTTGTTTTGGTCCATAGCCGAGTCCGATTGCTGTGTTCGCACCTGCCAAAACGAACTGCACTAACCAGGCAAATGCACCAGGGTTTCGTTTTAACCAAACAGGATTTGTGTGAAAATGCCCTAAATTGATTACTGCATTAAAGTAGAGGGAGCACCTTCTTAAAATGCCCAAAACGAGTCATTCTGTAATGTCTTAACATTTCTGAGTGTTGTCTGTATTTTTAGTTAATTTAAACGTAGTCAAGACATTTAATGATTCAGCTTTTGAACGTTGATGGTTAAAGATGGTGAAGAATTTCTACATTCATGTTGGACACATTGCAACCTTTTTCATGGGGTAAACCCACAAAAATGGCTGTGTACGAACTATTTGTTAGGGAGTACGAAATATAGTGGCTGCAGGTAACTTTGAACTTTCACCGGATACTAGTCTGTGATATGTTGGCAGGAAGCTTCCAGGAGAGGGAGCAGCGAGCTTAACAACAAGGTAAAATTGATGTAGTTAAGATTAAAAGATATAGTGTAAGTTAAGTTAGATCCTCATTCATTTCTTGATAGAGTTGGCAGTAGAAGTGTGTGTGAAATTACTTCATACCCCAGTGCCAAGTCAATCCCATCCCAGTCATTCGTCTTTCTCCTGTAGTTGCTCTACAATACTGAAGCTACAAAAATCCTCTCTACTGTTCCCCTTAGCTTGCATTTCTTTGCCACATGATAACTGCAGGCTCTTTACCAGGTGATATTCCATAAGTCACTGTGGTCAAAGTACCACTTTTTCCTCGAAGGACACCTCAGTGTATTATCATGCTTATACCAACACATGTGCCTCTTACTTTTGCATGGCCTCTCTATTATCGAGTACCAATTCCTGTTCAGTATTTGGGAATTATGGTGCTTGGAACTCCGTTTTACTTTTGTGGGATACATACATATGTTTTAGAACGGATAGCTCACGAGACAACATGTGCTACTTATTATTAAATCTCAAAATTCAACACTTACCAATTGTTTCTGCATCACGATGATACCAAATTACTGAAATGTATCATATCTTTATGTTTTTGATGACTTTTGGAGTTTTTTTATATTTTTAATTTTACATAGCATCTTGATAAAAACAGCCATCTTGAGAGTAATATGATTCACTAAAAAGTAATATGGGAATAATTGTGCTTATACAAAGCATTGAGAAGATGCTGTGAAGAAAATTAGCTGCTGATAAAGAATATTTTGTGGAGAATAACGATTATCGTTGGAGGATTTAACCTAGGAAAAACTGTACTGTAGATCCAGGAGCAACAGGAGCGGAGGTGTCTGGAGCGGGAGGAGAAAGAGCGTTACGAGGCCCAGCTGGAGGTCGACATGAAGAACCACCAGCCCTGGGGTCGAGGTGGAGGAGGAGCCCCACTCAGAGACAGCACTGGAAACCTTATCGGTATGTCCCTGAGTATAGTGTCTGTTGTTCCATAACACTGTGAAAGGCATTTTATTGTTTTACAACTTTTTTTCCCCCCTGCAAGATAATTACACACACTCTTGTGTCCACGAATGGTAAATCCTCACCTCCTATTCTTGTGGCCAGCTGACCTCAACCAGATGCACAAGCTGAATGAGGAGGCCTACAGCAACCCGGAGCAGAGGCAGAAGAGGGCCGCGGCTGCCATGACGGCCCGCCAGGCAGAGCTCCCTGATCCCAACGAGAGGGTCTCTGGTACTGTAGCAGAGTGCAGTCTCCATGACACTTGTGACAGACTCTCTGGTACCGTAACCATCTTTCTTCTCAATGTACTGTAGCAGTGTTTTACCATTGGAACATTTTTAGCATCACAGCCATAAGCTGAGATTATTTCACTGAGGAAAATATTTACAGCCAATAGGTCTTTATGGATGGAGCTTTGATAAATGTAAAATTTTAAATGGTGATTTAAAGATGACTAAAAACATGTAGGGCTGCCCCCGACCAAAGATTTTCCTAGTCGACAAGTCGTTGCACGTTTATAATATTAATTTAATTATTTAAATACATATTACAAGCGCACGTACAAATCAAGCCGCCTGTTAACGACGATGCTAACGGCAAAAGCGGTAATGATTCTGAACGTGTTGGAACAACCAGCAAGGAGACTGAACATTTTGTTCATTTATTTCAACACAGTATAACATCGTCCCTCCCCTCCTGTCTCTGTCACCTTAACCTGGCTAGCACCAAAGATACTTAGCCTACGGCTATAACAGACGATATACATTTACCATCTTCAACAAATAAACATTACCTTAAAAACAGAAAACACTGTTTTGTATTTTTTACTTGCCAAGTGAAAAATCAGTTTTTCTACTGATCAAACTGATCAGATCGGGCTGATTTGCGACTGAGGACTCAACGATGGGGTGTACTTTGTTTGGACTTCACGGCAGCTGTGTCTCAACTCAGGGGCCACATCCTTCAAAGGCTGCATTTGAAGCCTGTTCTTATAACACATCCATGATTTGAAGTGCGGCGCGATAAGGCTGTCTTATGTTCCTGACAGCTGTCCCCCTGATACATTCGTTCCAGTCCTGACAACATGCGCAGCTCCCGAATGGAGGTTGAGGATTTTTTTTTTCTGCGACTAACTGACCAATGAAAACTTGCTCAATTAAGACTCTTCTCACTAACGTTTTGGTCGACTATTAAGGGGCAGCCCTAAAAATATGCAAAATGTGAAAATAAGAGGAATGTTTAAATGATATTTTCCACACAGCCACAAAGCATTGAAAAATACAAAGAAAACAGAATGACATTAACTACACTGCTGACTCCATGAATGCCTGGAGCTCATTCAGGTTTACGTACAGAAACATAATATTTGTTTCTCAGCTGAGACATGAACACTACATATGCTATAGCAGGGCAGTAAAGATCGATACTACATCTTGTAATATAGTCATATTCTTGGCTACTGCTTAGTGAGATTTATCTGAGACTTAAAGGAAAGAAGTTCCAAACTCACGTCTAAATGTTTTCTTCTGCAGGTTTCACCCACGTCCAAACCCCCCAGTTTGCCAGAGGCAATGTGTTTACCAACCAGCCCACCCAACGGCAGCTCCATGAGCAGGACAAGTACAAGACTTACCTCAAACAGCAGGTAGCGCTTTAAACGGCTGCTGGTGGTACTTCTACTGACTGCATTTTCTGCTAGGCTGCCTTGTCGAGCATCACTTGAACATTCTGTTTTCTGGAAATGTAGCTAGCTGCTAGAGTAGTTCAAGTGAATTTGAGTTTATCAGCACAAACCAGAAAGAATTGTTTTTTTCTTCTGCCTGGCTAGAAATTTGCCTCAGCCTTCCAACCTGCAGATGTTGTTTTGGGGTTGTGTTAATGGGTTTATGTTGTCTCATTAACCCTGGTTTGTTTACAGATTGAAGAGAAAATGCGTAAAAAGACGGAGGAGAGGGAACGAACAAGACTGGAGGAGGAGAAAGAAGAGAAGAGGCTGCTGGAGCAGAGGGCTCGCATCCAGAGGGAGTATGAGGAAGAACAGGAAAGGAAGAAACGCAAGGAAATGGAGGTGAGGAGCCATGGGCAGGGTTTACACTTGTTTAATAATTGGACATGATCCTTATATTGCAAGACATTAAAACTGACTCTTTCGATTGTTTCCCTCCATCTCCCCCCATCTGTTGCCGCCTTGCTCTTTCCTCTCTCGTCTTTCAGCAAAAGGCCAAGAATGAAGAGCTGATCCAGCTGGCTGAACAGAAGAAGAAGGAGGTGGAGAGGAAGAAGGAAGCAGAGGAGGAGAAGAACGCAGAACTGAGGAGGCAGTACGAGAGGGAGAGGCAGGTTCGGGTGGAGGAGGTGAGTTCACTGATGGCTGCTAAAATGGGAAGTTTTGAAGTTTTGAAAATGTTAGTCTCAATACAATTTTAAATTATGTAATTATTACATATTTTACTGTACAGTTAGAATTATTATTATGAGTGGTTACAGCCAGTGACAATAAAATCAAAGATTGGAACTTATTGTCTTTCCTGATAAGGGCATTGTATGTTGTCCAAAAGATAATTTTACATGATAAAATATTGCTTCAGGTCTTCCAGTTCTGTTTCAAGTCTCATTAGAATACTGATGTTGCAGCTGGCACTATAAAGTTTTGCTTTGATCTGCTTGAAGACGAAAAGGCGTAGGGGAAAAAACTAAGAAAAAACAGCTTAAAGCTACACTATGCAAAACCTTCCGCCTCTCTCTCTGCTACCTATCATTCCTCTAAGCCCCTCCCACCAAAGCTACAGCTTCGAATAGCAGCAGTAGGAGTCATTTGCCCTGAGAAACCTCATGCCTCGTAAGACGGGCAGGTGTGATGCAGTCTAACAGCGGCTTGATAGGCTAGTACACCACACACACGCCACTGTTCCCCCTAAAAAGATATTCCCCACTTGTCATCACGCCTCTTTGCCCCTTGTCGATACAAGCGCTGCGGCATCGAACGTAATGAGCCCGAAGCTCCGTGTGGAGCTGGGACATGCTGTTTTGTAGTATACGTCGCTGTAGGCAAAGGAGGTATTAGAAATGTATCACAAGTTGCAGGATTTTAGGCAGGAATCTGCCATTGAATCAAGCGTCTAAAAGGACGTGCATATGCTTGTGCATCTGCATTTGTAGAATAGCCAATAGGAAGGCGCCCTCTCTCTGAAATGACCTGTGATTGACCAAAGTCTCCCGTCACGGGCTAGATTTTCTAAAGCCTGAAAACAGAGCCAAGAGGAGGGGCAGAAGTAGAGGTTTTCTCTCAGACTGCTTGATTTACAATATGCTGAACAGTTATGGAATTTTATCCCAATGATACAAAATAAATACTGCCTACCACAGCTTTTAAATGGGTGAAATCACTGATTTGTTAAGCTGACCAGCCACGGAGCTCTCTTTTACGGACTGCCTTCATCATAGACTCAACGTGGTATATTAACCAAACAGCCGTTAAGGACAAACAGTGGCGTGTCAGGGCCCTTAAGAAGTAGGAAGTAGTAATATTTCTTGTACTTTGACATTCTTTATTGATCACCCAAAGGGGAAATTCTCTCTTCAACCTCTGTTTAGGATGCAGGATCAGCAGGTGGCAGTAGTGTTTGTCCGCTTGAGCAAGACAAGAGTTGATTATTTTTCTTAGGATTAACAGACTATACCCCACGATTTTACACTTTCATTTTTTCTTCATGGTTGAGGATGTGCTAATTGGGTGAAATCACCTTTTGCAGTAACTGGCAACACTTAAGTCCACCTATTTAGCATTTCTAAGCAGTATATAAACATTTAACAAATGGTTTATAACACACTATAATGTAGTTAGACTGCCTGGTAGCATGTCCCTTGTTGCCATCTGTAGTCACTCCTTAATATTTCCTCTTTGGCAGTCTTGCATTACACCAAAACACAGACAGAGGGCGACAACCATCAGGTTACATTGAATTTAACCATAGTTTTTGAATCTTGTATGTAGTGAATGGGTGGCTGTGTGTTCTTAGGTTCACAGGGAGCCCTCGCCTCCAATCCCCACCCTGCGGAAGAAACATGGGTTACACCAGTATACCCCCAGGCCCCCCACTGTTGACAGCCAGCATTCTACTGCCCCCCTGTCTGTGAGTCTCACACACACACATATATTTGATAAAGACTCTCTGTCTCTGTGTAAAGGAGGATATTTTCTCAGCAGCTTCTTCCCTGGATAAATAAAGGTTACCCCTCTTTGTGTATCTTTTTTCATGCCTTTTCTATCTCTCTGTCTTTCAGGAGCGCTCTTTGTCTGGTCTCCAGTCCCCTCCTGTCCCTGCCTGCAGGAATCAGCTCCGAGCTGCAGGTGCTGTAAAAGCCAGGCAGTTAAAAAAGTCATTTCAGCATAGAAGTTAAAACTCAGTTGTTTGACTCAAACACTAAGACACTGCAGATTTGACAGCCTGTCTCATGGACAGTGTTTAAAGGTCCTGGATTATCGACGTAATGGTTCACACCTGTGATAGTAGTTGAAGCTTAGTACTGAGAATAGTGTACTGTGTGTGTGTGTGTGTGTGTGTGTGTGTTTTCAGGTGACCAGCACGATGTGTTCAGTGAGCTGTCAGCGTTGCGTCGGCAGCTCCGCAGTGAACAAAAGCGGCTGGAGGGGCGTCTGCAGCAGGGCGACTGGGAGGAATTAGACTCTCCTCTGAGTGACAGGTCAGCCCGTCCCTCTTACTGTAACCTTAGAATATGTATCACAAAGTGCAGCATTTGGTGGACATATTTATACACGTGTAGGTTCCTCACCTTCAGTGCCGACTACAAATTGGATATATATGCTGTGCATTACACGCTTAGATATATTATCTCATTTTTGATTAACAACCAGTGGTACCCCGGGCAGTACTTCTGCAGTTGCTTGGGGTGACATGGAAAGATAGTGGAGTAGCTTAACTCATTTGAAAAAGGTTATCCTCATATTGAGTCTGTGTTGAGGGTGCACACAAACTAATTAGCAAGCGAGCAGAGAAGTTGAAACTGCTAAAAGTGATGAATAAATGGTTGTAATAGATAGCTTAAAGCTGGCAGTTTTCTTTTGCCGTCACTGGGCAAAAATACCATATTAACCGTGCAGCATATTGTAATTCAAGTGGTCTGAGAGCAGACCTCCATTTCAGCCCCCCCTCTTGCCTCTGTTTTCAGGCTTCAGAAAATCTATCCCGTGACGGTAGACTTTAGCCTATCACAGGTTATTTCAGAGAGACGGTGTGTTCGTATTGGCTAACATACAACAGCAGATGTGTGTACTCGTCCCTTCAGACAGTGAAAACCTGATTCAGTGGAGGAAAATCCTGCCGAAAATCCTGAAACTTGTGATAAATTTCCAACACCTCCTTTGCCTACAGCGGCGTATAGTACAACAACACGTCCCGGCTCCACACGGAGCTTTGGGCTCATTATGTTCAATGCCATGGCGCTCGTAACGAGGAGTGGCAAAGAGGCATGATGACAAACAGTGGGGAATAACTTTTGATGGGGGACAGTGGTGTGTGTGTGGTGTACTAGCCTCTCTTCCCGCTGCTGGACGGTGTTGCAGCTGCCTCTGAAGCCTGGGGCGCTCTGCTCTGCGGCCGCGAAGCGCTGGAGGGGCGTCTTTGAGAAAACAAGTCACGGCGGGAGGGACCGCGGTCTCAGTGAGGCTCACGCGATGGAGAGCGAGCCCTACGAGGGATACAGTTTCACTGAGGAACCGACTCCTTCTGCTGCCGGTCGAAGATGTGGGTTTGGTGGGAGGGGCTTAGCGGAGTGATACGAGGCAGCAGAGAGAGAGGCGGAAAATTTTGCCTAGGTTGCACAGATTCTGCCTACCCCAGCTTTAAACTAAAGTAATGCATATACATTTGAAATAGCTAAAAGTAATGGGTAAATGGTTAAAATAGATAGCTTGAAGCAAGGGTGTTGGTTTGGTTTTGACTTTGATAGGGACATTCTTTGTCAGACAGCCAATATGCACACACACAAATGTGGCTTTTGCGTTCTCTGTAATGAGAGCGCAAAATGTTTACTTCATTCAATATGTGTTTGCTTATACAATTCGCCTGAAACAGGACTTGTACCAAATTAATTTTTCTCAGATGTTTCAAATGTTATTTAATTTAAATAAATCAGACTAAAATTAATAATTTAGAATGTAGATATGATCCTGTGGGTAATGTGCTACTCTGAACCAACTTTCTTCTGTAAACCGTTTAAGCCTCACCTGAGATCCTGAACCTCCGTCAGTCTGTTGATTCAGGATACACACAACACAACAAGAGTTTCTGCAGCTAATACATGGGTGCTTCATGACAGAGACACAGAAATGCTCTAACATTAACTATCTTTAAACCATCCTCTCAAACATCACCTTTTCATTTCTTTTTTTAAATCAGCTTGTGAACTTACAGCCAGAGGTTTTACAGAGGTTTGTGGATGGCCTTAGTTCAATAAATATTATCCTGCACATCATACATCTCTGCCCTAATTAATACTGTTGGATCAAAGACCCTGGTAAGCCATGATCTGATGATTTGTAGGGATTCTGCAGAGCCATATGAGTGACTGATCTTGAATATATATTTTGTTTTGTAAGCATTTGTGCTTGTTGTTGTCTTTATTTGTCCAGACATGGGGAGCGTCCCATGGTGGACGTGTTTGATATGGCCAGGCTGCGGCTCCAGGCTCCGGTCCGAAGGCCGAACTCCAGAAAGGCGGAGCCCAGAAACCTGCTGCGAATCCATGACTTCCTTCAGCTCAAATACACAGGTGATACACACTTCTCCCAGTCGTAATTGTACTCTACTGCAAACCGACATGACTAGCTGTGACTGGGTTTGTATGTGTATTTGTGAGTCAGACGGTGAGTCCAGGCTGGGCTTCAGTGAGGTCCCTAAGCTGGGGGGAGTGGGTGTGGCCAGCAGGAGGAGGCAGGACTACAGGGATCCATATCACCAGTTCAGCAGCCAGAGGTCTACAGTCCAGGACGGTTAGAGCTCACTGCATTTTTTTGAAGACCTATGTATCTCATTGCAGAGATTTAGCTGTGGTAGAACAGTTTACTTTCGTTCACTTATATTATGCTAGGTCAACAGTTGGAGAACAAAGTTTGAAATGTTGATGTTTAACATGTCTTCTGTATGGCCCCATTTACACCTGATATTGATGTGATCTCTATCTGGATAATGAAATTCAACCCACAGGCCTTTGTTTTTACATCCGGTATTAATAAGCGTACTTGTTAATCTTGATTCTGCCCGCATTGTGATTGGATCTCAATATGCAAATTAGTTGGGCGGGGCTGACAGGCTTGTCAACAAACGTGGGGAGTAACAAGTCAAGAGAAGCAATGCCATGGAAAGGCATCATTCATTTAGAATTCACTTTATGCCATGAAAGACTTGCTAGCTACTGCTACTACCTGTAGCTTTTGCAGGAAGAGGCGGAGTAAGGTGACCTTTTTACAGATTTTTTTTCTTAAGAATGTGGTCACGCTGTACATGACATTACACACACTTTCACATGTGACTGAGATCTGATCACAAAATATTTTGCGTGCATTCACACCTGCCTCAACATGCTTCATCCAGATTCACATCATGCCAGTTGTAAATGGGATCTGTGGCTTTTGATTTTTCTGGGGTAGTAAAAAAGAAGAAGAAAAAAGACATTAAATAATGTCTAATCTTGTGTTGCAGATTATTTTGACTCACCCCCACCACAACAAAATGATTATCTGGTGAGTTGAAGAGAAATAATGGTTTGCCTGTGCTTCAGCTACAAAATTCCTCTACCTGGTGGAGTTTTGAAAAGAGTTGTGTGTATGTTGCAGAGGACTGTGATGGGGGGGTCTGCAAGAGGTTCTCTGCTGGAGTCAGAGAGTGCTTTCATTGGTAAGACCACCATGATACAGACATTATAATGAAGGCATTTTTACTGTCATTATCTGAATCTGAGGCTTGCAACATTTTTCACCTTGCATCACAGATGTGCAGACATTTGACAATAATTTGGAGCTGGGGAGTTTTCACAACACACAGCCTTCCAAACCTCTTGGAGCTACTACAGCACAGTGTGTCCTCTGTAGTTTAGTTGAGATGCCTGGGGCTAATTTTGGTTGTGTGTCTGCGGTGTGTTGAGACCCCCTAGGCAATGCCTTTCCAGTGCCGCACACCCCAGAGCTTCAGAAGACCCCTCTGCTGTCAGCCAGGGAGAGGAGGAGGCTGGCCAAACAGTCACAGCAACCCCAGGTACTCTGCTTTACACACCACAGACTCCTCACAGGTTTCTGACGTGTTGTGTGAGCTAAAAAGCTACAATTATATATGTAAACTACAGCTTTAATAGTTTGTTTTTGTTGTAATTTTCATGTCCTCTCATTGGCTCAGGATCGAGCTGCTTCTAGCCAGCCCTTTGGCCAACATGATGACTACTCAGCCCACACAGGCAACAGACTGCAGCAGGAAGAAGTGCCCAGCGGTGAGAGGAGAAGCCGGAACAGGACAGGTCATCTGATGGCGCTCAGTCGCCGCGGCAACACAGCCGGTACGACTTGAAAAATTCCATTCTGCTGAGTTTCACTGGACGAATGCAAATATCAGCAAAGCAGTTTTTCAGAAATGAAGTAGAGTATTTGACATAGATGTCTGAATTAAAATTCTACATTTTAATGGCTTTAATGGGTTTCCAAAGCCCAGCGGTCCTTAAATTCAGCCAGAATTCAAATAACCATGGAAACTGTTGATTCTAGTTGGATAAAGAATAACATTGCCATTTTTCTGAGTTTGGTATTCACTCTCTGTCTTCCTGCTCCTGTTCTTCAGGACCAGAGGATCTGTCTGATGACGAGTACTCCCCGCCCCGGTTCTCTCTTCACAATGTCGACCATCAAAGGGCCGTAGAAACTGTCGCCACGGATCCCTGGATGCAGCCAGGAACATCGGACACACTGAAATGTTTGGACCAACCATCAAGGAGTGGTTGGTGACGTACTGCGGTCCCCCCCGAGACTGTGAGGTGCCTTCCTCTTCAGCCGCCCCTCTCTTTGAATCAGAAGATCATGGTTGGTTTAAGTCGTGGCTTTTGTGACCAATGTCAGTATGAATGTCTGAAAAATGATACTTATGGGTATGTACTTGTTAAATCATGGTTTACATCAGAGAACCTCAATGTCTGATGTCTGATTATGGACATTTACTATTTTATTAATGACTAAATTATGTCTTAAATAAATGATATTTTTATTATACAAACCGTAATTTGATTGTATCCTTTGCACATCCTTTGACAAGGCATCACAGCCTCAAATTTCCTTAATTTAATTTTCTTTTCTTAACTTTTATGATATTTAAGATCTTAACATAGAACTCCATCTGCCATACCTTTTATGCCCACAATTAATTCTATGTACATGTCTATAAAATTAGCTAAATTTATTAAGGGGACAAAAACCCAAAGTTTACATAAAGATGGCAGCAATTTTGACTTGACTATTACTTACATATACACTACCAGCATCTCTAAAGCGAACTAATTATATCCATTTTGTTTAAAAAACCAAAAGTGTAAAAATGACATCATGTGGCTTTACAGGGGATTATGTGCTGGACTATTGATCGACTGGGCACAGTGACTTCCTGACAAAAAATGGTGAATAGTATATTTCCTAAAATGTTGAACTATTCCTTTAAGAGTTGGCTGAGGTTAGATTGTGAAACCATTATTCAACTATGGGAGACGATGAAAACATTAAGAAACAATCATTTCACCATCTATAGTCGAATCAATCATTATTCACTATTCAAATTGTATTAAATACAGAAATAAAAAGCAACCCTTATTCACTTAAGAGTGTTTAAAATGCCATTACAGATTAGACCTTTGCACTCCTGGCCATGCATCATCTGCTAATAGCACTGCATTAATGTCCAAGCCACGGAAAGTAGTATTCAGTCTGAAAATTGTACTTCCCTTAAAACAACACTGTCCCATCCGCCATTGCAAAATGCGGCATTTGCTTGGTCAGTATGGAGTCATCTACTTTATTCTGCCTCATTTTAGTCAAGACACTGAGACTTGTTTCCAAAAGAAAAGGCTGAACCCGTGGTTACATTTCACTTTACCTGCAGAGTTTCACTTGTTTTATTTAACTAAACTAAACTAAAACATCAGCATGTTAAGTATAATCATTTTGCGATATTACCATGCTGATGTTAGCATTAAGCTCAAAGCACCGCTGTGTCCAAGTACAGCCTCACAGAGCTAATACCATGGCTGTGGACTTTTACTCTTGTTTGAGGTATTTCATTCACACGAGTTTTACAGTATTTGGGGCTTCCTGCTGTGAAATCCTGCGCTGTCAGTCTCCAGGCAGTCGTTACATTATTCACTGTCTGTGGAGCAGCTCCAGGATTAGTCTCAAAATCACAGCCTGAATAATGTATTTTCTCTGCTGTTAGGTGAAAGTAAAGACTTTTATTAAAACTAAGCTCTTAGAATTATTGAAAGAAGATATGTGAAATCATTTAAGGCTGGATTTTTCCTCTTGTCTAGAAAGCCCATGGGAGGCTCCGTCTTCTGCATCACCCACCAAACCCGAATGAGAGAACACAAGAAAACGAAAAGCTGCAGAGCTTGTCACCATTGTTTATCATTTGTCTTTCGGGTTTGATTTTCAGACAATATACTACATCAAAAGCAGAGCTGTTCACCGTGAAATTTCTGATGTTGGATTCTCCCACTAGAACATAAATGCAGCATAACAAGTGAGGCTACAAGTGAAACTAGAGTAAACTAGAGCCACAAACTCGAGACGTGGATAGCTACCCAAAAGAGAGAATTTCTGACGACCTGTCCTTGAGTACACACAAACGCACATTTTCAACCTCTCTGCGTCTACCCATCGTTTCTCATTCTCCTTCCATTGTCTTCGTCTCTCTCAGTACCATCACTCTGTTCTCTGTCTCACTCATGCTCTCTCGCTTTTGCGCGCGTGCGCGCACACACACACACACACGTTTACACTCTCTTTCCTGCCTGGATGAGCACTGCCGCTCGCTCACTCCTTTCTCTCTCTCTTCCTCTGTCTGTATGAGTGATGACCTTCTCCAGCATTGGATAGGAAGGAGGATAGAAGCCATCTAAACTCTGCTACGCCCCCATTACTCAACCAGACACCCTAGTGTCAATACACACACACACTGCATCCCACTCAGCATTACACTGACTCAGGAAGGCCACAGCAACATAGCATGGCTAGCGACTTCATCCAAAAATTGATTGTCCAGGCAAAAACCCCCTCAGCTGGTTGAATTTATTGCTCCAAACTAATTTTATGGTCTTTAACTTTCCAGCAGCCCAACCCAAAACACAAGAGGGGGGACCAGGAAGCTTTTGCTGCACCTTCCCTGTCAGTGTCTAGCCTGGACCCAGCCACGTTAAGTGCCCGCTTTTCATGCTTGTAGCTTTTATGATGTGAAAAGGCATCTAAAAATGTCAGATTTTAGCCATTATTAAAGGGGAACTGCACCAATTTCAAGATCAGTTAACTAATCATGGGAAGTATTATTAAAACATGTATGTCTGTTTTGACAATTTTTAAAAAATCTGGCTCTTACAATAATAATAAGCTTTATTTGTATAGCACTTTCCATACAGCTCCAAGTGCTTTACATTTTAAAATATAAAATAAAAACAGGAAACCCAAATTAATTTAAAAAGAAGGCAGGTAAAGATTAAGTGCTTAGCCCTGCAGAGAAAGCAAGCCATATAAAAAAGACATTTAAAGGCATAAAATGTAAATTAAAAAAATCATGTGGGACTACATGTGAAGCACACACATCATAAGAAGGGGGGCTAGAAAAAGGCCAAAAAGAGATGTTTTTAAGTGGCCTCTAATATCTTTGGGTAGGCTGTTCCACAGTTTGGGAGCATAGCTGAAAAAAGCTGCATCTCCAGTTTTCTTCTTGGTGGGGGTTTGAGTAACTAGAAAACCAGCAGACCGCCAATGTGACCAGATGAGACTGTATCATTTCCATAGCAACAACTCTCTGTATTTCCGTTCCAATTGCGCTTTTTCAGGCTTTTTTTTGTAGCTGGATAGAATTTGTAGCATCTTAAAATCTGAATGAGGATAGTGATAGTGAGTTACTTGCTACTGTTGCATTTCTAGTAGAATCGGCGAAAAAAAAACAAAAAAAAAACAAGAGGTCGACATGACCAGCTGACTTTGCTACAAGCTGATTGGCTGTTGAAACAGGTGACGTGCCTTATGTTCTAAAACCAGCCACTGGTGACTTGACAAGCTGAGTCTCAGGCGACGCCATCAGCCGGCTTGAGTTGAGCTGAGACGGGCCTTTGGTCGGGAATCTTTGGTCTGAACTGGCCTTACGAGAACCAGAACCGAAACCATACCGGCATCAGCACTAAGTCTCAGTTCACTAACTAACTATCTATGTGAGTGCAGTCTCTGTGCTATGATTAGTTCTGAAACCTGATTGAAATTTCTCTAGAATATTGTTTCATTTAGAAAGTTGTTTATCTGGTGGAAAACAACATTGTCAAGTATCTTGCTTAAAAATGGAAGGTTTGATATGGGCCTAAATGGCTTAGAATTCCACCGTCCAGATGTGGCTTCTTCAGTAAGGCTTTCACGACAGCAGTTTTGAAGGCCGCAGGGCAAGCTCCAGTTTCAAGGGATGTGTTCGGACGACGGTTTGCTTGGAGTAACAATCTTACAATGTTCTGGGGTTGAGATGCTGGTGAATTTGCTTATGGTTGCCTGCCTTTCACGAGGTTGAATGCAGGGACAGTTCTAGCAATGTCAGCTCTGATGGTTGTGATTTTATTGTTGAAGAAAGTTGCAAATTCCTCACATTTAGGGGCAGAGGCTTGCCTTAGAAGGTCAGGGGTGGGGATTTAACTAAGTCTGTCAATAGTATTTTTGGTTTCTGTAATGATCTTAGAAAAGTAAGCCCTTCTGGCAATGCGTGAAGTATTATTATAGGTGACTATTCTTTGTAAATACTACGGTGGACCTCCAGACCTGTTCTCCATTTTCTTTCCGCTGCTCTACATGATCTCTTGAGCTCATGGATAGTGTTGTCTATCCATGGAGATGTTTTTATTGCATGACTTCTTTCTAACCTAGAGTGGGGCAACTTTGTTCAGTGTGCTAGTCAGGTTGCTATTGAAAGCAATAACATGCACAACATGCAGCATTTCATCTAATGAGCAGCTCACATCACATGGATCAAAAGAACTTACAAGCTCAGAGAACTCATTTTCTGCCGCCGCATCTAAGAATCGTTTCTGAACCAAACGCTCATCTGTGATCCTTGCAACAGATAGAACGCTGTCACAGAACACACAGTAAAGATCAGAGGCAGGGATATGAGACGCTGAAACATTATCAATAGCTAACCCTTGTGACACAACCAAATCGAGGATATTGCCATGCTGGTGGGTGGCCTCTGTGACAAGTTGAGTAGGTTCAAGGCTTTCAAGTAGATTCATGAATTCCATAGCCTTAGAGTCAGCGCTGTTGTTAATGTTGAATGTTAACATCTCCATTTAAAATAATTCTGTCATATTTGGTGATAAGAGCAGCCAGCAGGAAGAGTTCTGGGAGAAATAGAGATAACGGTTTTGGAGGCCTGTATATTGTTAAAATGACTACCGCTTGTTCCACCCTAAGCACATGGGCAAACTATTCCTTTGTACAGCTAAACTGTTTTGAGTAAATGGTGGCGCCTCCGTCCTGTCTTTTTTCCTGTCTCACTGACTGATAGGAGTTGTAGTCTGGTGGACTTGCCTCGATATGAGTTGCACTGGTATTCATGTCTAACCAGGTTTCAGTTAAAAGCATAACATCTAGTTTAGGTTTAGGATTTGTAATAAGATCATTAATTAAGAATGACTTGTTAGCTACAGATCTAAGCAGAGCTAGTTTTATAGTAGGGCCTAAGAGTCGGTGGCTGACAGGGAATAGATATCAGATTTGTAAGGGTTGCTGCAAACTTTAAATGTAGGGTCCTTGGTCTTGTAACAGTGGGGATCCTTTGAGGATATTTGGGACTTGAGACATATATTAAATCTGATGATAGTGCAGAACGCTTGGGATATTTATTATTCAATCTGGGAGTAATCCTAACAGGAATGCTAGAGGCTGTGAGTGAAGGTGTGTGTATTATACGCCGGTGGGTGGAGCGAGTGAGCGAGATGGAGAATGGTCAGTGGCAGCAGAGAAGAGTCTGGGTGTGCTGCAGGAATGATTTGTCATGGTGGCTCTGGAGATAGCATGAAGAATGTTTGCAGCTAGGACATGGGTGCCCCGTGGACTGGGGTGAATGCCATCTCTGTTAAAAAAGGACGCACGCTCCCAGAAGAGATTAAAATGATCAATTAAAACTAAGTTGTGTGAGGAGCATTCTGACTGTAGCCGTGTGTGGAGACTGAGCAGCCTGCTAAAACGCCCTACACCTCGACGGAGGGAGGGGATCGGCCCAGAGATAAAAAAAAATGATTTTTTGCAGTCCTTGAGTAATTTAAAAAAGTTTAAATTGGGCTTTAGTACTGTTGATAGGTATCGTTGGTGCCAACGTGGACAACAACATTTTTAGCATGAGGATGTTTACTCAGAAGAGACGGGATCTGTTGAACCATGTCCAAAACCTTTGCGGCATGGAAGCAATACGTTGTGGACGTTTTGGATTTAATGTTCCTGACTATGGAATCACTGATAATCAGTGAAGGAGGAGGAGGGGGCTTGGAGGTCTGAACTAGAGAGGGGGTTACAGGACGAGGGGTGAACTGCACGCAGCCAGGTCGTAGGGGCGAGTCATTGAGAGCGACGGTCCTCGTACTTTATGGACAATGCTAAGTCGCTAAAGTGGGCTACATGTCCCTGTAAAAACAGGTTTCCTAATGGTGCCCTTTTTTTCAGCCACTTGGGAGCAGTGGAACAACCTTTAAACACAACACTGACATGTTGTCAACTTATACATTTGTTATGGCTAATGTGTTAGCAAACAGTTGTCTAATTACACATCCAACAGCAACATTAGCCACAAGTCCACAATTCACTCTCCTTTAAGCTCTGTTTTGGTCTCCACCAACTCCTGAGGGAAATATCTGGGCCTGTAGCAGCTAAACGCTCCACTATGTTCACCAGCTAGTTGCTAACTTTGTCTGTCTGCTGTTTAGTGCTGGGCGGGTAGTGAGTTTATCTGAGCTTTTTCACAAAAAAATAGCTGCCTTCTGTGGCTGGAAACAATGCTGATGAGAGTAGTGAGAGTGAACCAAGACAGTTAAGTTATGTGCCGTAAAACCAAAACAACAAACTTAAAGATGTTGAAATGCTCAGTGCAGCTGAAGCGAAACTGCAGAGATGGGGGATGATTCTCTGTGGGTTTGTCACTACAAGTGATGCCTTTCACATTACACATAGTTATTCAATCCATTTCTAATATAAAAATATTAATTAGTGCAGCTTTAACATAGTGATCTAATTAGTTTTTAGGCCCACAAACTGAACATTTTGAGCCAACAAAAATATCTATTTTGGGACGCCATAAGCATTAGCCTAGCTTTTCCTGACTGAAGTTATGGGTATGTACTTAGCTGGTAGTGTGTATCTGTTTAATGTCCCACTACTGTATGCAGAAACATTTGAATTTAGTCTCTTTTAGCCTATTATGCCTTATTTTATGTTTCAGTTCCTAATAAACCACCATGTAAGCAGAAAGAGACAGACATTAGTTCTTTATAGAGCACAATGCTGGTTGCATTTTATACTTTAGCCGAGTGTTCTGTCAACATTACATTCATTTTGTTCAAATTTCCTCCCCATTTACGTACTGAAGGCAATAATGCCCTCCATTGCCACAAAAATGAAAAATTGAATACATCTTAGTGCTGTACTGTATCTGAGTGTTTATGTGTGTATCAGTGGAGAGAAAACACAGCCTATGTAAATGACTTTAGTGCTTGTCTTGGACAGCGTGTAGAGAATCCCATTCATTTTGATCAGCGTTATGAATCCTTGATAAGGCTAATGAACGCCATAGCTCACTTATGCTAATCAGTTTCTTGAATTAGCCTGCCACCGGAGTGGCCTATTAGTGGAGATCACAGCATAATGGATGATATTAGGGCTGCACTGCCCACTACGGTTTGTGTTTGAGTGTATGTGTGTGTATATGAATGAGTTTGTGTATTTGAGTGTTTTCTTAATGAGTTAAGTAGCTATATGTGTATGTTTGAGGGAACAGTGGTGCTAATGAAGCATAAATAATGTTAAGTTAAGTTAAGTTAATAGAAACTGAACACAGAAAAATATTATATCCTTTTAGTTATGCTGTATCATTGAGAATTTTTTTTATTGTAGGAGACTGTAAGGAGGCCACTGGAAATGAGTAATGCCATTGTTTCACCACTGGGTGGCAGTAGTGTATTACTCAGGACTACCTGAAGTACAGTAATTCAAAAGTCTCTCTCCAAACAATAAACTTCTGACTGTGAGATAACATATTCACGCACATGAGGCAGACTGGGCTCGTTTCAGTAGCCACAGTGACTATGATTAAAAAGAAGAGAAAGAATGTATTTAAATGTATTCAGATTGAGACTGTGATCTCTACTCGCAGTGTATCACACTCAGTGTCTCCTTCAAAATCTCCAAAACTCACTACTTCTCATTCTCACTTCTCACTACTCGCTGTTTCTTTGCCTCTCCTCTCCCCCTTTTTCTTCCCCTCCCTGTCTCATCTTCCCCTCTTTTGTTCTTTGCCTCTTCACTCCCCTCCTCAAGTTCAAGCATCAAACTAAATTTTGGGTCAATTGTTTGATCATTCCATACAACATCACTGCTACGCCCAATTTAGCTGACACACTCACACACACACACACTGATACACACTGATACACACTTGTGCGGCCTATCCCCTGTTACCTCTGGGATGTGGCTGACAAATGACAGCGCTACTCGTCTGCCAACCCTGAGTCTCTTTCTCGGCAGGGTGTGTGTGTGTGCTGCTGGAGAAAAAAAATCGTTGAGGGACATGGGGAGATGGAGGGGAGCACTGGCAAAATTCTTGCTTTCTGATTGGTTGAAGTGAACATCCTGCAGAGTTATGGATTTTTGACTGAAAAGATAGTTTGCTTCGACCATGTTGCTCAGCAGTCTATAAAAAACAGCATATTTTCTTTCTATCCAAGTACAAACCAAATATTTGTGCTGGTAAAATCTATTATTTGGCCATTTATGGATTTTTCCCGGTGGGGTACAGGAACAGAATAACACAACAGCACATAAAAGGAGGAGGTAAAGCTGAAAATAAGGGGAGGTTAAAACTGCAAAAGGGAAGACCTTTACTTGAAGATATCGGTCTTATCAGCCAAAATGGCTGGTATCTGGTTAACTTAAGACATACAAACATACAGTATAGTAGCACTTTCAAGCCTTATCCAGAATACATGACTTTTGCCATTTGTAATCCCTGCCATGTTTCCCAGGTGGACGTCTCAAAACGCTTGCACAGGGAGACGTCCAGGACGCATCCAGATCAGGTACCTGAACCACCTCAACTGGCTCCTTTCAATGCAAAGGAGCAGCGGTTCTACTCTAAACTCCTTCTAGATGTCTAAGATCCCTGTGTTTAAGGGTGAGCCCAACCACCCTGCAAAGGAAATTCATTCTAGCCACTTGTATCCACAATCTCATTCTTTCGGTCATTACCCAAAGCTCATGACAACAGGTGAGGGTTGGAACGTACTAGATCAACTAGATCAGCCGGTAAATCGCAAGCTTCCCCGTCAAGCTCAATTCCCTCTTCAACACGACAATCCAGTACAACTTCTGAATTACTGCGGACCAATCCGACTGCCTCAACTGGAAACCGGAGGCAGGGAGCACACACACACACACACACACACACACTGTCTTCTTGCTTGTTTTTGTTGAACATCGCAGTCATTTGCACAAGTCACAGATCCCTCCAACTACAATAATCTTTAAACAATCTGAGATGAGTTGTGTAGGTTGTGCAGTTTGATATTTTTGAAAGTCTTGCAGTCTGAACTAGCTCTAGCTTTTAAGGCTAGAAGATGCTAAGTTTTACAATACAAAAGGACAAATTACCTTTGTTTATCTTCCGTTTCAAACCTGGTTCCTGACAGGAGTTGGATCCAACCGATCAGCGTGCTTGACTTGCAGGTCCACACAACGCTTTATTGAAATTCGGGAGGCGTGTATGTCGGCTCTTCTGCACACTTCTGTGACCTACCATTACCCATAACACCCTTCGCTATGAGGTCCGCTGAGACGTTTAGGTGTATCTTTGCAGGAGCATAATTCCAGCCTTAGTTTACAGACTTAACAGGAATGTCAAACTGCCTCCTCGACTCTATCATATCAGGAGTAGCTTTTTACATTCGCAGCTGCTGCTTAAAAGAAAAAAAGTTAAAAATAAAGATGGTATGTGATCCATTTCAAAAGGCTGAGAATGCTACACGAGGAACATCACACTCTTGTTTTGTCCATGTGGAACCCAGAAGAAGAAAGACATTTCTAGTGTTTTTATGGATGTCAGCATTAAAATTTGACAACCTCTTTCATCATATTGCTCCTTTGATTAGCCATGACAAACAAAAAAAAAAAAAAAAGAAAAAAACTAAACCCTGGTGGATGCTCCTTAGCAGCTGTCTGTCAGTTCACTAGTGCACTCTAATAAATGCTGGGAAACCACTTCTTTTATTGTTGAGAATTTAACAGGATTTACCCCTAAGTGTATTTAGCGGCTCTGCCTGACGTGCTTGTCAGTTATCACGTGCTAATGTCTCATTATATAAATTGCTGCAATGCCACTGCTGAACTGAGATTCGCAAAAATGAAATTCGGGTCTCTGGAAGTGAGGAGTCCAGACTCCCAAAAGAGTCTGCTAAACTGTGGCGAGGTAGCGCTGGGGTCACTAATGGTGGCTGAGCCTCTTCACCAGCAGGGGGAAAGAGGAAGAGAAGTTAGGTGAGGTGACGGTGGGGAGAGTAGAGAAGAGGCGGAGGAAGGATGACAAATTGAGAGGGAGAGGTGAAGGAGTAAATCAATGCATCCACAAACCTGAATCACTCTAGATCTTCGTAGAAAATGACATTAGCAGCAAAAGCAGTGTGGACTTGTAAATTATCAAGATGTACAAGTGATTAACCAGCTCCCGTCTAAATGAAGGTTGTGGCAATGGAGAGAGAGTGAAAGAAGAGAGCAGTCGAGGCCAAAGCAGCGGAGATCAGGTAGAAACAGATGCTTTAATTAGAAGACTGAGAAATGCCCATAGCTCTGTGTGTGCATGCGTGTGTGTTTGATGGCTTTAATTAGTTGAAGTGTAAGATGAAACACATAGGAAAATCAACAAAGTGGCATCTCTATAAAGGTTAACAACCCCCCACCTTCTTCTCTCCACCTCTCCTCCCTTTCTTTCCCCTCTGATCCTTTCTTCCTGACTGTTCGTAGCAGACGGAGGGAAAGAGGAAATGAGATAGAGAGATGCCGAATGAGAATGAGGGAGCAAAGACACACAAGAACACAGAGTAACTCTCTTTAATCAAACCAGTAGCTCAAAGTGGCATCAGCTTTATTAGCTCCAAACACAACACACAAACACAAGCATTGAATTCAATTTGTATGCCTTCAAACAACATGGTTGTTTGAAGGCATACAAATTGAATTCTGCCCTCCAAAAAACAAGGGAGAGATTTAGTTTCAAGCCTGTGTCTCACTGTACAGATTACTGGTAGAAGCACAGAGATTACTGTGAAACTAAAATTGAGTGTCTATTTTCTGATGTCTTGCCTGCGGCCTGAATCACCAAAGAGATCTTTTTTTCCCCTTTCTACTTCACTGCAAGGGTTGCTTTAAGATTATTTAGGTGGGGGAAAAAAAGAGACTGATGGGACAGTTATGAGACAGGATGATATGTGACACGTTTTAGTCTTCTGAGCCTGTAGCCCAGAGACAGGAGACGAAGTGACAGCAATTCAGAGTTTTTCGTGTCTTTGTGGTTCCTAAGAGCTGTGACTCATTACACTATATTTTTCATCATGCCCCATTGTCCCCACTGATTGGTGGTTGCATCCTTTCTTAAGTTCAGCTATCAGGATAATTTGGTTCTTTCCTGCGTGTAAAGAGAACGAATCGGTGATGATATCCAATGTTCTTTTTACTGAAATCTACTTTACGCCATTTCTTTCTAAACTAGCTCTGTGAGAAGATGATTCATTCAGACAAAAAAAGATGGTGGGATTTAGTTTCAGACAATTCAGGTCTAATATCACATTTGGTCATGATAACAGAAGCTGGGTGTTACCATGAATACCATGCCATCAGTGTGGCTCTAGGTATGGCAATGTCAATCAGTCAGCATCTTCACAACTTTGCTTCAGAGTGTAATATCTTTAAAACTATTGAAAGGATTGCCATTTGGTACAGATGTTCATGGTGCCCAGAGGATGAATCCTGTGACTTTGTTCATCCCCTGACTTTTCATCCGACTCCACCAGCAGGTCAGGCTTCACCTACTTGGTGCACTGGCACAAATTTGGTTCAGACATTCATGGTTCCCAGATGATGTATCCTAATGATTTTGATGACCAGATATCTACAAAGCTAATGACATTCCCATCATCCTCAGCTGTACTTTGTGTTTAGCACCAATTAGCAAAGGTTAGCATGCTAACACGGTAAACTAAGATGGACATAGTGTTAGGATGGCCGCGTAGCGGCTGGACTTAAACAGTAGGAGACTTGAGGCCGAGGTTAGGTGCATACTAACCAGGTGTTTATTTCACCCACAATAAATACATCACAAGAACATCTTCACATAAAAAATACTGTGGAACCACGGGACGCATGTGGTCCTGACAGCAGCAGAGCTTGATGGAAAGTGGCAGCCTTATATAGCCTGCCGCTGGCTACGACCTCGACCACTACCACAGTATAGGGACCCCCATCCCTCCCCAGACATCAAAAATACAAAAACACAACCAATACATTAAAACACATGTACCCCACACTACTGTCAGATAGTGTATATCATCTTCCTGCATATTACTCATTACAATACCACCACAGAAACTGAAACAGCAGATTAAAGTACCTCCCCACCCCTACACTAATTACCACGTGGTATCTCCCGGAACCTTCAAATTGGCACTCAGATACCCTGGGGACTCTTTTACCCGAACACCCTGAAGAGGAGACACAACAGAGGGGAGTGACCCGAACACAACAATGCACATTATACCACTGCACACTTAAACAATGAACAGTAAATTGAATCCCTAGATTTGGCCAAGGTAAATACCCCATGAGCAGATTATGCTAAGGTACCCAACTAGCCACACTAAATGTATGCTTGTCTTCCCAGGGCCGGCCTTCAATCATGTCCAGCTGCGATGCAACTACACTATCTGCAACACGCATCATGCAACAATTTCAATAAAAGCCTTCAATCATTCAGGTGTGTGTTGTGTATTTATTTCTTTTACCCAGAACTACACACATTGTGCTACCAATACTAGTAATGAAGAGGACCTTCATTACACATAGTAAACATTGCTTGCTAAAAATCAGCATGTTAGGATTGTGATTGTGAGCATGTTGGCATGCTAACATCAGTATTTAGCTGAAAGCACATCCTCCCAGCTACTAGCATAGCTGCAGATAATTATGCTATGTCCCAATTCCATGCTACACATTAATTCTATACACTAGACTATAAGTGTCTTAGTATACCGTTTTCACAGTTAGTATAAAAAAATCCTTCAACTTCAACAATTAAACTTCACAAACAGACATCTAAAGATGTAATTGTCCATTTTTTCTTCATTCCCTTTATGTAATGCATTGTGGGACAATAGCATCCATCAAGAGCACATTCAAAAAGCAAGTGTGTTTTAGTATGCATAGTGTGAACACACTACATACTCAAAGGTTAGGTTTACAGTTTTTCAAGCCCGTCTTAAAACAATACTCAGGTGCCCATACGTACAGTGAAACTGATTTAGCTTGCTGTAATCATTCCTCCTGTTCATACTGGGCATTAATAGACCCCCCTCCTAACAAACCTTCAATGTAAGTGATGGGGGACAAAATTAAAATAGGTTTTAAATAGTTAATCAAATACATCTCCGTACACTGAAGAGACTCATTACAATCTTGGATTTGCAGATAGTGTGAGAAGTGGGAAATCTTGTATAAATGAACAGCATCTTGGTCCCACTGCTCTCTTTTTAGCTTCTCTCCTACTGTAAATATTAATGTGGTTAATTGATTTTTAATCAGAAAAGTATAGAAACACTAGCAATTGTCTGCTGTGAACAAAATATAAACTGTAGGAAATATCTGTGCACTCAGTCATTTGCTCCAATATTAAGTCCAAACTCAATTCTTTACATTGAAACGTAAATTATCTTGTTATGAGAATTTCCTTGAATTATGTAACCTTTTAGCATGTTAAAATTTGGGCCTAGAAAACCCTTGAAACTATAGTGAAACTACTTTGCAATGGTTCTCTCATACTGGTTGCAAGATTTTGCACTTGTTTTGAGATCAATTTGACAAAATGTATCTAAAAGACCAGTTAAATGGACATCCTCACAGTGTACTTCACTTTATAAATGTGGTGGAGAAAGCAATACAGCATAGTGAGGAGGACGGGGAGAAATGACCCAGGGCGCTCCTCAAAACTAATCCCCTGGCTACAGCCTCAAAGACTCTTTTATCACGGCTGGAGAGCTGCGTGTGTGTGTGTGTGTGTGTGTGATGTCTGCTTCAGTATCTATTCCTATTTGTATTCTTCCATTCTATTTTCCTGTATTATGGGTATTGACATTTTCCTGCAGATGGAAAATCACTTTTGAAACACATTTACACACAATGGTAGATGTTATAGAAAACAAACATGAATGGTTCACTCTGTAATATATTTAAGTGCAATTGTCCAGCTGCATGTTTGTAACAGTTTATTTATCATTATCATTTGATCTATAACAATTTGATGAGGTTTGTGGCAGATGGAGATATAGCTTGTGTGTTATTTGGCCTGTGAGGGTAAGTGTGTGGATTTTACTGCTGTTTTATAGTCCATTACAAGCCCATTACTGCAGCCTCATGGCCCCATTCTCTTCCTTTTATTCTGTCTCTCTTTATGGCGTTAAGTAGCTAAATAATGATAGCAGAAGGGGCATCAGTACTAGCAGGGTGGCTGCACACTCAAAGACACAGACGGGCAGTTTTTGGCAGGAAAGACAGCCAACACAACTCGAGCTGCGTTTCCACCCGACTGTCAAGCTGTCCAACCTCAAACTTTTGAAATGTGAGGATTAAGTTTGTTTCCATCCATTTGCTTAATTCAGATAAATAAGCTGTCTGACAGAAAATAGATCTAATGGCCATCCATGCATCCATGATGGAGACTTAACATGGAGAACCAGCACGTGGACCACGCCACTGAATTTATAACATTGAAATATTTTTCTGTATCAATTTGTGAACCTAGAAAAAAAAGTTTTTGAACTGGAAATTTCAAAGAGGGGAATTCAAAGCTAATAAATGATTTTCAAAGTAAAATAACAGCTATAAATTCAGTATTTCTGTATATATATAAGCAATACCCCACCAAAAATGGGAAACAATGTACTCCAATGGGAACCCAGAGTCATTGCAGAAAAAACCCAAAACGTCAGAACAAAACCTCTTAAACCACGTCTGCAGTGAAATCTGCTTCTCAGCTGTTGATCTGTACATTTAGTCTTTAGTTTTAAAACAGTCGCTAAAATGTGTTTTTTCTGCAGAGCTTTGGATCTATGTGCAGCCTGCAGCAGTGCCACATTAAAAAGTATATTCAGCTAAGTTGTAGATAAACTATGATTGTTTGGAAAATACTGCATGTACATAATGACTGAGTAGTGGATTTTGTGGGACGAGAAGTTTCGGTATAGTTTTGATATATTTTGACACTCTGGGTCGCTACTGGATTCCCATACCAGACCAAAACAGTCCTACGTTAAAAAATACATTGCTGGGTATTTGTTGTTTCAGGTATAGGTGAGACAATCAAAAACGATCCAGGAAGGCAAGTATGAGTAGGAAATACAAAAGTTTGAAGGCTTAACAGACACCAGAATTTAAGTTTATTCTTGCCAGGAATGTACACTTATTTCATTGGCCAACGCAGTGCATCACCGGATGATGGCTCATTGTGTTGCAGCAAAAGTTGCTCACTGAAAATGAGTGTTGTGAAACCGAGCTCGATACAGCTGCCGTCCGATAGGGAGCAAGCTACAAACCTTTCAGAGCCAGTGGATATTTGATACTTTGCAATGTAGTATCCACTTAAAGAGTGGCTCAACACCCCCTGAAAATCTTGTTTTTGCTGACCTCCAGTGGTTTAACTTCTCACCTTGCTGCAGTGATGTACAGGTGTACTCCAGGATACAGTGACATCATTGTTGGGTGTGGTTGTAGGTGCAACAAAGCACACCCCTGACCACACCCAACCAGAGATGAAATGCGCTTGAAAGAGAGGTCATTGAAACACTTCTTTTCAGCCTGGTGTTATGTCACTCTTTAAAGACATGCCATCACAATTAGCCATTGCATCAAGCCTATCTAATTCCAGTACTTCCAGCTCTTTATCAAGATGATTCACTCACTGAACTGACCTCTTCTACAGTCACCACCACGGAAGGCATAAAATGATATTAAATCATATGCACTTAACCACTTAAAACATGATACACTGCTGGAAAATGGCCTCCTGTGCAACCCCCAACCTTATGGTTATTAATTAAAAGATCTACCTCAGGGCCAATCTTCAACCTCCAGCTTTTTATGGCCAAATGTAGTAGCCTCAGTTGATTGGATGGAAAGAGAGCAGAGAGCCAGACAGCTGACAGCACAGAGCTAATGTGTTCAAGGTTAGAAGGGTTATTTCTGGTGTAAAAACTATTCCATCATTCATTTATTTGGTTTCAAGAAACTCTAATTTTCCTGCAATTAAAAGACTTGTCACAACAAGTCATCATTTAAGGGACATGCAATGAATCCACAAAGGCTGTTTCCCGTTGATTTTAAATGGAGCAGCTCCAGGTTTTGTCTGTATTTGTCATTGTGAAGCATCTGTTCAACAAACAAGAAACAAAGGGGAGAGCAGCTATACTCTGCCTGGCCTGGGTGCAATCCATCAACGCGCATCATGAACTGTGTGTGCATGTGCGTGTATTTCCTGGTGATGGTGGTGGTGGGGGGCATGCCTCTGAAGTGATAAGGGAGTGTTTTCAGCTCTCAGACATGTCATGAAGGAGAGGAGTCGAGCAACGCTCCTTAACACCCACACACACTCAGCGCAGCCCAGCACAGTTTGACCCTAGTCTGTTGTCATCAGGATAGCTTGCTAATTAAGAAGAGCTTCTCTCACACTGACACACACAAATACACATCTGCACTCTGACAGCTTGTCGCTTGTCTCCCTACCCAGGGGTCTCGTCAGGGGCCTGTGTATGTATATATCTGTGTGTGTGTGTGTGTGTGTGTGTCAGAGCGATGTTGTGTGACAATTTCTGTTTTTCTGTCAAAGAGCCGTCTCCTGCTGTGAAAGGCCAGAGAGGTGATTTGTCTCCCTCAACTCTGCTCTGTGTGACAAAATGTGTGTGTGTGTGTGTGTGTACACACGTACATCCATGTAGTGTAGGACAAAGTCACTTTAATGATTAAACTAGAGCAAATTGTGTTCTAAAATACAAAAACCAAGTCAATTGGCAACCTGACAAAGTTAGCGACTAGCTGGCAAACATAGTGGAGCATTTAGCAGCTAAGAGTCAGCTATTTCTAGCCATGTTAGCGGCATGGCTATGGGTGGCAATGTTGGTCTGTTGGGCCACAAGTTAATAATCATTAAATGGATTGCCATGGAGCTTTGTATGACACTTACTAACTTTGGTGATCCCCTGACTTTTCCTCTAGCGCCACCATGAGGTTGACATTTTTGGCTTTTAGTCAGATATCTTGACAACTGTTGTGTGGATTGCCATGACATTTGCTCAATGCGTTGGTTTCTTAATTAAAGATACACAAAACTAATAACGTTCCCATCAGCCTCAGCTGTAGTTTGTGTTTGGTGCTGACTGGCAAATGTTAGCACGCTAAACTAAGATGGTGCACATGGTGAACATGTTAGCACACTGATGTTAGCATTTAGCTCAAAGCACCGATGTGCCGAAGCACAATCTCACAGAGCCGCTAGCGTGACTGTGGACTCCTAAGTTGGTGGGGACCAAACCAGAGAGTGAATATTGGACTTACATTCATCAGGTGGACGGAAACACAGCTCTGTGTACTGGATGTGTGAAAAGGCAACTTTTGCTAACGTGTTTGTCACATGAAGTTTATATAGGTGATAATATGTCCACTGTCCCCAAGTGGACTAAAAAAACAATGGCTGAATTCCATTTAGCTGCTTCACTTTCAGGTTCCTGGTATTGTGCTTTGCACTCTGTCACGACTTGAACAGAACGGAGTCATCGTTAATGTTATTAGTAACACCTGGGCTATGACAAAATGTCTGCTGTGAATAATGCTTATTAATGCTTCTTTAAAATATGTTCTATATATCAACTACACCACTGTTTCACTTGTTCATATTGTATTTAATCTATTTTTTAAATAAGAATTAGTCTTTATATTAGGTGACTATAATAAGTCATTATCTTGCAGTAGGTCATGTGATGACAACTGAGCTATCTCCATGACAACTGAGCAAACTCCATCTGCTGAGGAAGACGGCTGAGATGTGGAAGAAGCAAGTAAGTGTAAATTAGTATTGTTTTATCCATTTATTGGCATTTTAACATTTAACTACAAAAATTAGAAAAGAGACTAAGAAAGAAGGAGGACAGAAGTTGAAAAAAGAAAGGATGGGGCGATGAAAAGATGATGAATGAGATAATCATTAACAAAATCCCACTATCCGTCACCCCTCCTCCCCCTCTCTTTCTCATTCTGTCTCTTTGAGCAAATTAATGTCTTCATCGTTGATATAATAAACTGTTGTACAGCTGTTCTGAGGCTCCTCGTGGGAAAACACAGACAGGAAGAGGGAGGAAAATAATCTTTGAAAGGAACCAAACTGACAAAGAGATGAGAATGCCTGTTTGTGTGTGTGTGTGTGTGTGTGTGTGTGTGTGTGTGTGTGTGTGTGTGTGTGTGTGTGTGTGTGTGTGTGTGTGTGTGTGTGTGTGTGTGTGTGTGTGTTAAGTGTGTAAATGAGACTGAATTAGATAGAACTTCACAGAGAGAAAGAGCCTCATCCATATTAATAAACTGCAGGTCTCTCGCCCCTCTCCTGGGACCAAAACCTCCCCTCGCTCTAATAGATCACACTCCATCTTTGATCACATGGCTGTTTGTTTTCATAGTTAACTCAAATTCAACTATGTCTGTGATATTTCGGCTTTATGACATTTGCTTGGCATTTCAACTTCATTAAGGCACCGTCTGTCTCTTCTTCATGATGGGCCACCCTGTACATCCCCAATGAATTTCATTAATGTTAACACTAGTTTTTTGAGTCCCATGGTTCTAATTTAGTTTCTGAGAGTTACATTACTACCATTATACTGATATGTACTGTGAACATTTGTTTGAGAAAGAGTGAGAGAGTTATTTTTTAGAACTATTTATGTATTATCAGCTGCAAAGTGAGTGTTACGGACTGAGTCACTTTATGACAGTGTTGCATTGTAGGTTGTTGGTAGCTTTAAAGCTGCAATAATCTCTATTTTGTATCAACAATGGATCAAATGACTACAGGCATGTAAAAGGTGTTAGTTATACTGATGAACCCATAGAGAATTATCACCTGCAGTTGCCCTCAGCTCTCTGAGCTCTCTTAGCACCTTTTCAGCTTATTGTTTTGGCGCCCAACTTCACTGTTTTGGTTCACTCTCACCGCTCTCATCCGTCTTGTTTCTGTTAATCCCACTGTGCATTACCTGCCCTAGTTGATGAACATAGTGGAGCATTTAGCAGCTAAAGAGTGTGATATTTCCCTCAGGAGTTGGTGGAGACCAAAACAGAGCTGGAAGGAGAGTGAATATTAGACCTACATTCATCAGGTGGACAGAAACACGACTCCAGATTAACACTTAATAACATGTAAATGTTATGTTTACAGCTTGTTTCTGCTGCTCCCAAGTGGTCAAAAACAAAAAAAACAAAAAACTAATTACATTTGTATAGTACTTATTTGCATCAGCAAATATGTTTTGGAGGAAATGTAATGCCACCCAGGTTACACTTATCAGCATAATGAGGACATGTTGTTTATTATAGTAATCTGGCAAGTTGCAAAATGTTGAAACTGAATGAATCAGTAAAAATGTTCACTGACAATGTATGTAATTTGGTTTTCACCAACATATCCTCTCTTGCAATACAGTATCTGCTCATAGCAGACTAGTGTACAGACTGTCCTCAAACTCCTTTGTTGCTTCTGTTAAGGCAGCAAGGAACAAGACAACTGAAGTTGTTTAAATGTGTGAGAGCACTGGGTGTTAATATATATGTTGATGTTCTACAAACAGTGTGACATCATCAGCCTAATTGATGAAACTGTACAATCAGCTGGCACACCTGACCCAAACTGCTCCTGGTGGTGGGTTTAAAAAAACAGGGAACTCAAAATCACAAATTTATAGCTTATAGCTTATAAATTTAAATTTATAGTTAATTATGTATGATTTCTTGCCATCAACTCGTAGAAATGTTACCAGTTGCTATACATTACTTCTGTGTTGTTTCTTTACCTAAATTTGAATTCAGATGCAGGGTTTTAAGCCTGTTTGGCTCTGTTTCATCACAGAGAAGCACATGTCCAAAATAGGGAACACTGCTTCACCTGGGTGAATGGATGGGCAACTCCAAGCTTTTTTAATTCGATATGATACCGATGCTTTCTTACAATGTTAACGATACAAATACTGATCATTTCTTAAATGGGTATGTGTCTGTGTGATTTTTCAAAATAATGGTAATTTTTAGAAAAAGACAAGAGTGAGGTTGGCAGGACAATTTCAAGGTTGTGGATGTTGAAACAGAACTTTAGAGATTATAGTGCAAAGGGGTGGAGGACGGAGTGTAATACATTGGGCCTATTCACTCATACATATTGAGGGGAAGAGGGTTAGCCTTGTTAACGCAAAGAACAACAGTGGTCCGTGTTGACAAAATAAGAGTGTTCCATAAAAGATAAAAAATAGTAGATCATTCTTTACTGGCTTATTATTACCTCTAAAGACCCTCCAGCCATCTTCCAGTCCCTCTAGCCCAGCCAAATACTGTAAAGGAAATGCTGTGAAGAGAACATTCTGGCTTTTGAATGTTACGACACATTCATCAACTTTTTACCAATCGCAGTCCAAACATCGCCATTTTGTCACTCTCTTCATTTTTTACTGTATAAATACACCTTATGACTTATTTTCAAACACAGTTGTAACCTGTAACATGAACCAGGCCTGAATTCCAGTGAAGAATGGGATTTTGCTGCTATGCAGGACTTGATTTAGAGCAGTAGTTCCCAAACTTTTTTAAACCGAGGCACTCCCTTCATAGGAATTTTTCTATCAAGGCACACTCTTGACAGAATAAAATATAGAACAAATCCCTGTTTCTTTTGAACTTGCTCTTGCCATTAGTAACAGAAATATACAGGCAGATCATTTAGACAGCAGAGGAACTGCGTCATCACCTTAAGAAAAGAAACTCTATTACTCCCAACAGTAATTAAAAAGGTGAAAGCGTATTAACATTTTAACATAATTGATATGGTTGAAGCTTTTAGTAATAGTCACTATCATTTTAACATTGAAAAGGTTTTTAAAGCATACATTTTGTGTTGCAGATTTTGTTGTCACATCAGATGTCACTTGCATTCATTATTTAATTCTTTTGCATATGGATTTTAGGGTGAACTGTGTGTCAGTTGCTCCAGTTGCAGGTCATACTGATTGCAGACTGTCCTGCAGCTGCACTGATTCTTGATTGTCCTTCACCTGGTGCTGAGGCTATGTACTGGGGATGGTTGGTCTAGTGCCAGCATGCTATAAGAAAGGTCTGTGACCAAAGCACCAGAATAATAAACTGAGAATTTGCATGTGGACTGTGTGTGTGTGTTTCCTAAATAATGCTTTCATTTCACCACAGATGTCCCACCATGCCCGTATAATGTCTCTACAGGGATTTATAGTGTCTATTTAATGTTTATTTTAATATTCCAATATTCCATGGGGATCTGATGTGTGGTTCTCACAGTCTTGTCCTACTCTAGTGTCACTAAAATTGACAAAAATAATTCCCACAGATTTCCTACGGGAAGAAAGCGAAGCTGTAGCTGTTGTTTTTTCTTGGGAGGACAGTCTCGTTTTTTGATGACACATGCTTATAGTCTTTCACCCCTCCATACTTTTTAGTAGTTTTTTGCTTGTGCATCTTGTGTAGCAACGGTCTGCTTGTTCCAAGCACAGAAGAAATCAAACATGAAACACCAATGTGCAAAACTGATGGCTGTGGCAATGAAAATAGTGCGCTTATTTACCTTATTCTCTACTGTCTCATATCTGACTATCCATGTTGTCCTTTTAGCAGTCAGAGCAAAATTGACCGGCTGGCTAGTGTTTGTAAGCTGATAGGGAATGGTAACTACCATTATTCCTGTTCCCACTATGAGTTGGCCATTTTGTCATGTTTCTAGTGTTCTCTTACAAGGAACAGATGTTGTTGTGATATTAAGTGAATAAAATAAGTGGAATGGTACAGGAGGAGTAAGGGTACTGTCATGTTAGCAAGTGAGCATAGCTAGGCGGTGTCTGCTAATACTGCATGCAGAAAATAAAAATGCAGCGGCCCTGCAACGAAAACTTGAAACAGAATTAACTTTTGGAGAAACGCAACCTAACGTCACGCTGCGGTGGCCGATCTTGTAAGCTGGTGATCAGACCGGAAGACGCCCATGGGAAGAAGAACCTTATTTACCATGTAGCACTGCCTCATTTATTACCGAGCAACTGTGAAGGTGGAAGAGAGACTGATTGCCGTTGTGATGACCTTTCCAGAGCTGTACAACCCTGTCATGAGTACAAAGATGTTAATCGCCGTGCAGCCGCTTGGTGTTGTATCGCTCTTCAAGTTGGGATTTCTGGTCAGCATTTCTGGCCATATAGTAGCCACTCCCACACCGCTGCACAACCCTGTGCTCATCGCCACAGCAACTGATTTGGTGTGAATTCAGTCTAAAGGGTGGGTTTCTGCTTCAAAAGAAGTAGGTTCGACGTGTTGTTTGACCATATCGGAAAGCAAATGTTTTTATGGCTTTTCTGAACGGCCACACTCAGGGTTGGGGTGAAGAGCCTGTCTTCATAGAAGGGGGAAGTTTCATTAACAGGAAATAGTCATGCAAAGAAAACATCAGTAAGTGGCATTAACATGCCAATTTAGTAGTGTACTACCGGCGCACAACCAACAACAAAGAAAGACAACAAATCGGTTTCTTGTTAAACGATAATATGGCGCTGTACAGCAAGGAAGAACTGCTACAGATTCAAACAGACAATAATCCCTTGATTCTTACGTGGTTCTACAAGAAGCTGAAGAAACAAAGAAAAGGGCGAGGAGGTGGTCTGTTCATCTGCTGAATAAAAGGCGAAGGGTGGGAGTGCAACAAAGCCATTCGATTGTCCAACAAACAGTTCTGGCTGAGTATCCTGGCACCTTAAGTAATTAGGAACTATAGCAAGTATATTTCACCTAGCCAGTGCTAGAAACTATTGTCTGTGGCTATGTTGTTAAAGCATGCAAGAGAAAAGAAAAAAGAAAAAAGAGTAGAAAAAAGTGTTAGACCAAAAAATTAAGACTAATGGATATGTTAAGGTGCATCATCAGTCTGTGAGTACACGATATTAGCTTGGTTAGCTGAACCTTGAACTTGAAAACATAAGAAAATCTGTTAAAATGCAGTAAATGCAGATATTTTAATGTAATTACTGGCTTGTACATGTATTTTTTTAAAAGGAACAATCATTGCTATTCGGAGATGTTTATCTAACCTCTGAGCCACTGACTCCAAAAATCATGACACATTGATACTGACTCGCACAAACTATCACACACAAATTCACACACACTGAACCATCAGCTTGGTTTGCTGATGCTAAAAACAGAGATATTTCAAATTCAGTCCAAATGTTTCCTGTTGCTTCGGGCATGAACTGGGCAGAAAATATCCCTTTTATTGTTGCTGCAATTGCAATAGCAACGATAATACACTTGTCATCCCCAAGTGCACATGTGCAGACACACACACACGTGCGCATGCGCATACATGCACTTGCATTCAGGGTCTTACACACACAGCTTTTCTCTCAGAAGTGTTAAAAAAACATGTAATCACACACAAACACAAATAAAAACTGTACACTGGCATTCAACCAAGTGTGGACAAAAGCACACATGCATACACCCACACATTACACACACACACACGCCACACACACACACACACACACACACACACCATTCTTCTCGGCTCCAAACTGTCATCAACCTGAATCATAGGCGCTCTGGGTGCGTTTCATTCGCGACGGCGTGCAGGGCACACGGGAGGGAGGACGTGGGTAGCAATCATCCCGATTAGTAGAACAGTGGAGTAACAAAGTGCTTGACACCTACAGGGCGACAGGAGGAGCAGAAAGGAAGACAGAGGGGAGTCCTGTCTCATCTTGAGTTTCTTTGACGCAACGGGTTCTAAAATATTCTCAGCCAGGTGTGAAGGCAAGAAGAAGAAACGTGTGTGTGTGTGTATGTGCAGGGTGAGGACGTGGGGGGCTCATTTTACAGTGATGCCATGATGTTTGACCACCTGTGTGGGAGAGAGAAAGAAAAGAGTGAGATGGGGGAAGGAATAATTGGAGAGCGACAGGGAGAAGAGGCAGAAAAAGGAGGATGGAGAGTAAAGTTATGATGATGCTTAAAAATAAGATGATTATCCACCTCTACACCCCTCTTTAAATCCCCAACACACACACATTCACGCACACAGATCTGTAGCTGAACTTGTCATCTTGCTGGTCGTCACATGCCTACTTCTGGGGAACAAATCAGGTCAGGACACACTTGCACACTCGCCCACAGATGCAGCTGGACTTGTCGTGCTGTGATGTAAGTCTGCTGATCATAACACAAATAATCCTGTGGAACAAAGCACGTCAGGGCACACAGGCACACGCATGTACACAGAGTGGAAGAGGAAGGAAGGAAAACGAGACGGTGAGATGATGCTTTTCCATTACATTTGTGTGATGAATGTCTTTCTTATGAATATCACACACCCCAAAGAATCAGCACTAGACAAGTAAACACTACTGGCTTACTTACAATCACAGTATTTGTCAGAATGTGTCTGCTTGTTATTAACTGCACATTATTATGTAATTGATGAATTTAAGGTTCCTGATCTGTAATAATGATTAATTAGGATCCCTTGAATTGATGTCTTACCCAGAGTTTTCTTATTTTCTACCGAAACGTTCTTCTTTACTTAAAAGCAATTCAACCATTACGACATGAATCAATATTTGTCATTTTGTCACAATGGGTAATTTATTTATTTTGTTTAGAAATGTTTTTCGCTTTTACACACACCATCAATGCGATTTGGAGACACCACACAAATGTGACAACACTACAAATTGCTATTGGTGGATAATAATGGTTTGTTTGTTGTAATCCTAAAATCACTACTGGTTCTAATAACATTTCTGACGGCACCAAGTAGTAGGGGGGAAGATTTCTGGGTGGATTATGGTCATATGAGTTCATTTGATTTCAGACTTACACATACTAACAAATTTAGGACAGGCTACCATTTTTGCCAACCATGACTACATTAAACTCCCAATGGAAATCGTGCTTGTTTTGTTGTTCCAGTGGTTTAATGTATCACCTTGCTGCAGTGATGTACAGCTGTACTCCAGGACGCTGTGACATCACTGACCTGGTGACGGGTGCAACAAAGCTCATTTCTGACCACACCCAGCATCAGGTGCGGTCAGAGGTGAAACATGCTTGAACTCTTCAACCAGAGAGGGCAGCAAAGCACTGCTTTTCAACCCGGTGTTATGTTACTCTTTAAGCTGTCAAAACTCACTCCTCCATCCATCCTTTAACTGCCAAAAAATGCCTTTGTACTTAAGAGAGTACGTCAGAATTATACACATATTAGACATGCAAAAAAAACCCGTAACATTCCTGCTCTGTCTGCATTCAAAACCTTGCTGCAGTGTGTTAAACCGCATTTTTCATCCAGTCAAAGATGCAAGGAGCACTTTTCAATCTGCTGGCTTGATCATCAATTAACTTTCTTTTCAGAACAGGAAGAGGATTTGTATATAGTCTTAAGAAAAGTGTCATCGCAATGGCCATGCCAAGGCAACCCACCACAGCAACATGTAAACAGTTCATGTTTGATTGCATAACTATTTATGGTGAGCCTTTAGGCACTCTGAGCATGACTCTTCATCACTTGCTTGGAGCTCAGTCTCTTGAGGTTCCTGGTTGCATGCAACTTGGAGCCACTTGCATGCAGGAATGAGACATGACAATAAAAAGATCAAGCATAAAAATCTCATGAGATTAAAGATATAATATGTAACAGTTCCACATTAAAATGTACCTAAACTTGACCTATGTAATATATTTTGTTGAGTTGTGTACTTACATTATCCCAAATGTTTCCAACAATGTTCAACCCCAGAGAAATCCGTCATTTTATTCAAGGTAACAGTGTATTTCATTTGGTCGCCCGTCAGTGTCGTCATATGCCCTTTAACCCCTCTAGTTACTATAACCTCTGGTGAAACATGGGAAACACCAGATGATACGTCAGAGAGTGAGGAAGGAAGGAATACAATGTCACAGAATTATACTCAGTAACAGTAATACAGCGTTTTTTCTGCCACACAGCATCAGTTTTTCATTAACTGCATGCCATTTTGCAACACAGTAATCCAGTAGAGACCTAATATTATGATATTTCAATATCAATCTAGCTTACTATGATATGCTACTATGACAAGTGGTTCATGCCAGCCACCAAGCTAATGCGTACGGTAACATTCTAACAACGTTCTAATCTACACGCTCAAAGTTATATTTAGTATGAATGTTTTGACCACGGATAACTGCACTGGGCTACCTCACAACTGAATTTGGCACATAGCGTTAACTACAGTAGCTTTATGGATGGTAAGTTAGCAAGATGTGTTGACCTATATCTTATCTGTGGTCAAACAATCATACTCAAAATAACTGAACAAATGTGACTAAACATAGCGTGAATAAAACTTGAATACATTTCCTCGTCCGTGAACATGATTTCTGTCTGAGTCATATCCTGTTCTCTTTATACATCCATGGTCACATCAGATAGATTTTCACGTCAGATACATTGACTTCATGTTCATTAGTTCTTTAAAAAAATCATTTTACAGTATACTTGGAAATCAATTTCTTTGGCCCCCTCTCCTTTTTAAGGTGACATTTTGGCTCTGCGGTTGCAGGTTTAGCCGATGTTGGTAGACTAGGCAGGTGAGGCTGGCATCAGAGAGTTGGGGCTGGATGACCCGAGCCCCCAGGAAGAGTGCCAAGCAGCATGTGTGGCAAATTTGCTGTAGTGGCCAGAGCCTGAACTGAAGGTCATGTGATGCTTCTGGCATCTCAGAACACCGTATCCAATTGTCTTAATCCATTCATGGGTTGACTTGTTCTGCCAGCTGCCTTACTTTTTCACTGACGGCGGTCAGTCCTGACCTTGCTTGCTCCAGCCATAAAAAGAGTTGTTTCAAGACAGTTTTTTCTAAGGTCTTTTTCCTTTGTGAACCCACCTCACTGGAGATTGAGAAAGGGCTGATTGTTGTTATTTCTCTGACCTGCAGTTCTCTCTGTAGCTGCTTCTCTCCTTGCAAGAGATTGCATGTATTAAATGATTGAATTCATGTTGAAATATTGTGACCTAAAACATGTATTATTTTTGGTACTACAAAATAATTTTCTCCTTCTGATCACTTTCAATTCTGGATGGGTTTTGGTAATGGAACTTTAGTTTTAAATGATTACACAATGTGCAGTTTTCCTACCAGAAATGCTAACCTCTATCCCTCCCAAACCTTTCATACTACTGATAGTAGATGCAGCTGCATCTTCTTCAGTGAGGTTCTGGCTGCTGGATGCCCCCCTCCTGTCACCAAAACTGTCTCTCCATTTTATTGCCAACTTCTGTTTGGCTGTCCTTCTTATATCATTAAATCTCTCTCTGCATTGGGTTACAGTTCTTGAGAGGCCAGAGCAACTGCTTGTTTGCAGTGCCATATATTCGCTCTTGCCGATTTTGCACTTCCTGCACAAGGACATCAGTTTCTTCCTGGGACCAGAGGAAAAAAATAATCGGCATAAGCACTCTGCAGAGTGCCCTCCCATCACCAAATTGACAGTGTCTTTGTACAGCACGCTTATTTTAAAGGAGAGGCAAAGAGGTCATTTGACTAGTGAGTGCAAAACCATCCGGTCCCACCCGATTAGGCCTACTGACAAACACTGTGCTGCATCTGCATTTGCCTTAAACCTAAATTTATTATGAACAAAATTTTTTCAGATATTTTAAATTATCAACCAATTCAGATATCTTGACTGCACTTGTCGTGTCTCTTACGAATTATGTTCACAATTAATTTGCATCAGCTAATGCATTATGGAAGAAACATACTTGCTGCTGAGAAAATCTTTACTTGAAGTGTGTCTGACACTCTCAAGGCCCAGTCACACCAGGATTCACAACAGTGAAATTTTGCGGCAAATCATTTTATTTCAGTGGAATCATTGCAATAAGCAGATCTGCTCGCAGGGTTGAAGTAAATCTACGTAAATCGACTGATCAACTCAGACAGTGCATAACAGAGGAGCATCGCTTATTATCTATTTTTATATAACCCTGCTCTGCCAAAGAGGCATGCAGTCAGTTATGAGACATGTCAGTCAATGGCAAAAATACTTCTCTTGAATAAATTGTAGCTTGTAGCCAGCTAGCGCGATAGCGCAGAGCTGTTGTGACTGACTAGCATGTTAGCGGTTAGCTCACCAGCTACAGTAGTTTGCCAAGTAGCCCTAGAAGTAGTTACTACGTCACCAGTAGTTACTACGTCGTCTTTCTGGTCACCAGGGCTTTATACTTCAGCACAAAGTCAGGAGGAGGTCAGTGGATGGCCTCTACAAAGCAAATACTTTTGACACCCAAGATATAATTTGCATGCAGTGACTATTTTGACATTTAATCAACACCATGGTCTTTTCTAACCTTACTGAACTGTACCTGTAAAACACTAAATAGTTCTGCTGGCCTCACTTGCATGTCATATTTTCATATAAACAAATGTCCATTTTGTTCCTGTCCTCCAAAATACACTAAAGTGATTAAACCTTTACCCAGCTGCTCTACAGGCCCAGTGTCCTGCAGGAACAGTCTACTGGTGCACAGGAAGTGATGGGTTTTAAAGTTTATAACAGCAGCAAACAGCGGTCTGTTTGGAATCGGAAATTCAAACTTCAACAGACAAGCCAATAAAAAAAGAGACACACCCCTGGCCATGCTGTTTGCTGTGGTGTTTCTGAGCTGCATCCTCATCCATCAGTGAGTGCTTGAAACCAAAAATAAAGACAAAACGATTAAAAATGGAAGATCTCATGGATTTTCCTTTTTATAGTGAAAAAGTAGAGTCTGTCTAAAGTGTTAAATCTCCATGTTGGTTGTCCCACTTTCAACACAACCTTTAGTCACAGAGTGATGATTTTCCCTCCAATTAAAGTCAGTGAAAAATGTGATATCCATTGCTTTCTGTCTTCCTTATTTCATCTCCTCACTCCTCTCATTTTCCCTCCAACTTTATTTCCCCTCCCTCCCTCTCCTTCTGTCTATTCTACTCTTCCTCTTCTCCAAACTAATTATCTCTGTCTATCAGACACTCACAGATTGGTGTCTACCATGCTGAGAGAAAAGGGTAAAAAAGAGAAAATGAAATATGGAAAAAACAACAAGAAAACAGTCTATAAGAGCAGAGAGGTGGGGGATAGTGGCTAAGATAAAGTGGAGAAGTGACTGGCCTCTGCAAATCTCATCTCCTCCTATCTGCCTCCAGTGTGATAATTATGTCTATGTACCTCTGCATCCACTCATTTTTTTCTTTTCTCCACTTGTGCTCATTCACCAAGCCTCTTAACAATGATTATGTATCGCTTAACTTGTCTTTTCTGTTTTGTCTGTCTTTTTTCTTTCATCCCTCCATTTTTCCACCATGTGTCTTCCTCTGTGCCTGGGTTCCTACGTTCTCCCCACTGAGTGCGCCACAGAGAACAAGACACTCTGTACTCTTTGTCCTACCCTGGAAGCCGTAATGAAACTTTAATCAGCTGTGTTTGTTTAAGCACAGATTCAGGTGTAAGAAGGATGTCACCAAAATGTATTCCCCCCCCCGGGGATGCCAACCAGGCCTGGGTTCACAGCGTACGCCAAAACCTGGGTGTGAGGTAGCTACCCGACACAAGCTGGTGAAATCAGAGACAACAGCTTCTTGTTGGACTTACAGTACCAAAAAATGGACGGTTGTGTTTGATTTTCTCTGCACAAGAGTTTTTATATTGTGAGGAGATTGAGCAAAAGGTCTGAGAGCTGTGATGTGCTGTACTGCAGCCAATGAGAGCCTGTGAAGAAACCAGGCAGAAGATGTGGGCACTGTATTTAGAAATCACAGGTTTGGTTATTTATATAGCACTAAATGTACAATATAAAAAAAAAAAAAACAATGCCCAGACTCTCTGGAACACACATAATGCTCGTGTTTCTCCAGCAAGAGTTACCTTGAAATTTGGCTTCTGGTTCTCGTTTTCTTTTCTGCTCAAATAAGCGCATCAGCAAGAAAAAGAAGAACAAGCTGTTGCTGAGAAGTCACATCAGACATCATGCAGAGTTGTGCAGCATTTAAGCCACACACACTGCCTCTTAAAAGCTACAGCCATTATAAATTCATTCACAGATTTGATGTTCCCCTGAGGCGACTATTCAAAATGCAAATGATTAACTCCCAATTGCTCAAGTTGACCATATACCACGATCTATATACATACAAGGTATGGGAATGTCCAAAGGTGATGGACGTTGTGAAACTCTGTCTACCATCTGTGGTAAATTTATTCCCCAAAAAGAACTAGTGGTCTGACATTAGGCAAAACAATTCTATTATGTAGCTGGAAGCCACTGAAAACATTATTCGAGCAGGAATGGCTGCTTTCATTATTAATACAGCGTCTCCCTATGGCTCTACAGTAAAAATGGATGGTGCTCAAATCAAATCTCAGACGTGGAGTTCTTGGAGGCTGCGTTGACGAGGATCATGTCATATGGCCATCCAGAGTTGGGGAAAGAAGCGTATGGTGGAGGGAAGTTTAATTCTCTATTAAAATAAGCTTATATAATAATAATAATAATTTTATTTATAGAGCACTTTTCAAAGTCCACCTTACATAGAGCGTCACAAAGACAGCAAAATAAAACAGTCAAGTCATAAAATCAGGCTTTAAAAGAAAACAGATACCAATACAAAATAAAAACATTTTTAAAGGACATAAAAGACAGTTCAAAGAAAAATTAAAACTCACAGAAAATCAGGGAAGGCTCTCTGATAAAAGTATGTTTTAAGAAGGGACTTGAAGGAGATCACTGACTCAGCCGACCTGATTTCCTCGGGTAGATGGTTCCAGAGCCTCGGGGCCCTGACTGCAAACGCTCTGTCCCCTTTAGTTTTCAGCCGGGCCTCTGGAACAGACAAAAGACCTCTGCCAGAGGATCTCAAAGTACGTACCTGCGTGTACGGTCAGAGATATGGCAGGGAGAGAGCCCGTGAAGAGCCTTAAAAGTAATCAGTAAAATCTTATTCTTCTCTTTCACTTACAGTTGACATGTATGTATGCCATTGTATGTGTGTTTGCATATACTGTATGTGTTTTTGTGTCTGGGTGTATTGATATGTGATATTGTCACCCCCCATGCACTAGGTCTGAGCAAACTCTAGTTCATGTGCTCAGTATGGGAGCGTATAGGCCTACCACTGGTACCCCTATACCACCAGGAAGAAGGAACAGTCTACGCACCCTTGTTCCACTTTATTTCAAGTTTGAAAATATGAAATAATTGGCCACGAAAAATAAAAGCCACATTGTTTAGTGTCACACCAATGCGCTGGTGGCACAACAGAGTAAAGAAAATTACAGAGAATTACAGCAGGTAATAAGATACAGAATAGTAATTAGTGAGCTTAAGAAGTGTTGGTAGGGGTATTTTTGAAGTTTTGAGTCAGCAGGCTAGCTGTTTCCCCCTGCTTCCAGTCTTTATGCTAAGCTAAGCGACTCCCAAGAAAGCGAAGAAGCACATTTCCCAAAATGTCGAACTATTACTCAAAATAGATTTTCTGAAACTTTAAGCTTTATCCCATCATTTTAGTCATTAGAAACTTTACTCATTATATTGATTTTCGCTGCAGTATATCTTTCCTACTCTCATATTCGCTGCAAACCATGCGGTAGCCTATGCAGTATGGTTTAACTATGATTACAAGGCATTTTATGGAAATCCTACGAACACCTTTATGTCACAAGTGTCTGAAAAATAATCCAGTATTTTTCAAAACGGCAGGGTGTTCATTTTGAAATGCACTTGTATATTGACGGTTAAGTTCCTTAAGGGCCAGCAGTAGACTGTGATTGCAGCAGGCAGCTCCAGCTGTGAATGCGTGTAATCATGCGAGTGCAAAGCAAGACGCTGGTGAAGAAGGAGAGCTGTGTGCTCAGTAAGCCTTCTCTGGAGGAGGGAAGCTTTTTAAGTCAATCTCTCAATCCTGTTTTGTCTGAAATCTTCCTCTGTAGGCTGGTGGGTGTGCGCATGATACTATTAACTCTCTTTTTTCCTTTTTGATTTAATCTCCTGTCTGGACTTGTTGCATTTTGGTTTTTGATTTGTGAAGATTTCATTTCTATCAACATTCTATTATTTTATCTGAGCATAATAACAACGGAGGGAGGAAAGAAGTTGCTATGGCAGCAGAGATAAAACAGCAAGTTTTTATACTTTATGTATGATGTCTAGAATAGCATCCTGACTTGTAAAATCATTTCAGAGTACATTTTATTATTTATAATGCATACTACCATAGTGGGAACTTTTGATTTGATTTAAAACTTTGAACTTTGATTTCAAAACATTATATGAAGTCACACTGCGGTTCAGCTCCAGGCTGATACAACAGATTGGCCCTATGTCCACTTAGGTTTAAAGCTTTGGAAGATAACTGGGATGCTAATCAATAAATAACAACCCTGAATAACAGCAGTGGTGAATAATTTAATGAGTGGCATTCCCCTTTAAAAAGGCTCTGTTGTTTTGATGGACAACACGAAAGAATGGAAAGACTTTAAAGCAGCACTGATTGTTTTTTGTCACTTGGGGGCAGCAGAACAAGCTGTGAACAACATTGACATATTATCACACTTTTATGGTTTTATAGATTAGCATAACAGTTGCCTAGCAGACACAGAACAACATCAGTATTCATTTTATGTCACCTGGAAAATGTAAGTCCAGTATTCCCTCTCCTTTTAGCTCTGTTTTGGTGTCCACCAACTCCTTAGGAAGATATCTGGCTCTTTAGCTGCTAAATTAGCTCAACAGCTAGTTGCTAACTATCTGTCTGCTGTTTGATGTTGGGCAAGTAGCTTACAATGATTTTATCAGAGATTTTGTTTTACTGAAAACATATAGGATACAAGGTAGGTGAGAGCGGTGAGACTGAACCAAAAGCTGATGGACGTAAAAGCAAAACAATGAGATGAACGATACAAAAAGGCTTCAAAGGTTTGCATAATCAGGTGAAAATTCTCTGTGGGTTCATCACTAAAAGCAACCCCTTTCACATTACTCAGTCATTTTTTATGTATAAAAATTAATTAGTGCAGCTTTAACTTTCACTTGTCTTTACTGTAAATACTATAACAAAGTTCAAAAATGTATCTTTAGTACTTTTGTTGGATTAATATTTTATGAACAACATAAAACGCAAATGTGAAACTGCTTCACTGACAGTAAAAGAGAGACTTATTCTTGCGTTCCAAACAAGCTTTGTTTCATAGGGCATAAGACTGTCCAACAAAAATGTGCTCATATCCATGTAAAATCACACCGGTAACTGCCACAGTGTCTGTAAATCATGCCTCTATTCAATATTAATGAGCCAGCTCCAGGATTTGTCTCTGTATAAAATCACCTGAGAGTCTCGGCTGTCTGGTTTCTAGCTTTGGAAAAGCTGGGAACAAACTAGAGGACTTTAAAATTCTGCCCAACTGTGCACAGACTCACCATCAAACATTTGACAACGGACTTTTGTAGAACAGAGGAGTCTCTGTTCGGATCAGACATTCACCAGCTCAAACTGTGTATCCTTATTTGTACAAATAATAAGAATCTGATTGCAAAAATATTAAAATCTTTAATCCTTCCATACTGCGGGGTGCTTGTGTTTCCAGCTCTAGGAAATCCAAACAATTCAAAATTAAAAGAATACCATGTTTTAATCAGGTGGCATTAACTGTACCCTGCACTACTGCATGAAAGAGTCAAATCTGGACAAGAAAACAGAACACCACAGATGTGTGGACTTTTGCTGACTTTTTCTTCACCTGAAATTTGAACCAAATAGGGAATAGGCACCATTTCCACCTTTCCACCTTAGAGACAGTCTACAGCCTGGGGCCACAGTTCAAATGCAACCAAGTTTGATGCTAATGACCAATAGAGGGGCCAAGTAAAGACCATTTGCTGATTGGGCCCCCACATGTATTGCCTATCCTTGAGATTTGATTGGCTACACTGAAACTTCCTTTCTATGAAAATCTTTTCCTTATTCGTCCATTTCATCTCTCGCATGTACTTAATTTAATTGGCTGCAGATTACTTGATATATTTAATTTTTTTAATGTACCTATTTCCATCATGTTATTTATGGAGCCAAATCCGGGCCAATAGTTTTCATCATTTGAAAAAAAAGAAATTGTAACTGAAAAACAAAAATTTGAAACTGAAAGTAGTTCATGTATTTGATCTTGAACTTAAAAATACAACAATGTATTCAAAATAAAAATAAGTGTAGGAAAAGTTTTTTTTCTGTTTAAATATAATTTTGATTCAATTCTGGAATTTTTTTGAATGAATAATTTATTTTCATTTTCACTTTCATATATAATGTATTTTGATATTTGAGGTATTAGTTTTTTACAGTTTCAAAACTTTTTTTCCGGTTTCCGATCTTTTCACTTTCAGGTCGTATTTCTTCAGTTTCAGACTTTGGGCGTTGATCTGGTGTGGGGGGCGTGGCATCAACTGAGAGGGGCGTGGAACCATGAGTGTTGGGCATAACAAAGAAGGCTGAGGACCTTCCTCAATCACGTTGCCTTCAAGAAACGTAGGTACTGTGAGAAGTATGACTCAACACTTTCTATACACCATATTCAGTGACAAAGTTCCGTTTAGCAAGCTGTTTTAGACAGCAATATAAGAGCAATAAGATATGCCAGACTGTGCAGTTCAACAGCCACACATTTTACAGATGGATGTTTCCCACTTCTACATACCACTGTGAATGCAGCGTAGTATCCGCTTGCGATGACGTCTGCTCCACCAGGACAACCTGCTGGCGCCAGCACGCAGGGAAGAAATGTTAGCTATTTTTTGAATAGATACTCTGGGAAATTATTCTAAATATTATAATGATGGGTCATTTTTGTAACATAGGGAAATCGCACAGCACTGTTTCTCCATGTGTGCATACATGCATATTGTCCCCATGTCCTGTACCTTTTTTCTTGCACGTCTGTTTGCACATACAGGTGTCAACTTGTACAAACCGATGTGTGTGTGTGTGTGTGTGTGTGTGTGTGTGCTAGTGTTTTGCTTGTGGCCTCTGTACGTACATTTGTGAGCGGGCGAAGTGATGGAAGAGAGAGAGGACAGGCAACGGTGTGAATAAGCTCTCTGTGTCACTTCAGCTAAACAGTCAAAAAAACTGCCTTGACTAACAAAGTTAACTTGGACAGGAGAGGAGAAGAGGGGACAAGAGGAGCAGAGAATGGGGGTGAAGTGAGGGGGCAGTGGGGAGAGGATATGAGAGGAGGAGGAAGGAGAGAGGGGTTGTAAAACGAGGGAGAGGACAGAAAAGGATACAACTACAGAGGAGACTGTATACATTCAGAAAGAAAGGGAAAAAAGTCAAATGGAAAAGGGGATGGGTTGAGGAGAGGTTTGTGGGAGGAAGGGGGTCAATCAGAAGGACGAGTGTGAGGAGGAGGGAGAACAGAAGAGGAATTGAGGACAAGAGGAAGGAAGAAATGATGAAAGGTGAGTGGAGGAGACAACATAAAAAGGACAAGGCAGGAGGTGTCACACGCAGCGTTTTGCTTGTGTCAGGCCGAGTGTGAGCACAGTGTGTGTGTGTGTGTGTGTGTGTGACGAGGGGAAAGGTTGACAGGCTTATGATGTCATCAGGTGACATTTAGTTGACAGGGGCCACGCAACAGATGGGACTGGGGGTTGTGAATGAAAGTGTGTGTTTGTGTGTCTGTATCATTACCCACATGCGTTCTTGTCTGTCTACATATGTGTGTGTGTGTGTGTGTGTTGATCGCAGGGACACCTTCGGTTTCAGAAGTGATGTGACGCTAATTGGTCCAAAAGGTCACCGGGTTCAAGTTACACGTTCATCATGTGGGCATCCTGTCTGTGCGTGATGGTGGTCAAAGTTTTCAGGTATCCTCGCCTTTCAATGACGTCAACTCTTCTTCTTCTTTAAGGACTCAGCCCTTTGGAGTTTCTTCTTGAGACATGTACAGGATAAAGAGTTCAGAAGGCACAGATGAAAAGAAGGGGAAGACTAGCACCATAAGTAACAATTCATGTATGCTGTTTCAGGGGTGGATTTAGTGATTTGGGTGCCCCAGACAAACTCAGGCACAGGGCCTCCCTCATAAGTACTTTACTCAATATATATATATTATATAAGTATTTCTCATGTAATATTTTAATTTGCTGCAGCTTGTACTTGACAACATTTCCAAGGGGAATATTGTCCTTTTTATTCCACTACATTTATTTGACAGCTTTAATTACTAATTACTGTGCAGATTTAGATTATTAATACAAAATATACATCAACTAATAAATGATGATATATTATTATAGGTTAAGCTACCCAGCAGTATATAAAGTCATCAAAATTAGTCCCACCATTATCTTCCTTGTCTTCCTCCTGAAACCTTTGTCTGCGTACTAGTGTGACGTCCACTTCAACCTACTGTAGCTGTCCATTCACTGTGTCCATTATTTCTTACACTCTGTGTATATTTCGTACACTCTCTTACACTTTGTTTATTTGAATTCAAATTGTGCACCACAGCTCACTTTAGCCTCCACGCCCTTCATGAGGGCTGCCTCTGTTCTTTTTACTTCTTCATCAACTTTAAATGCAATTTTCAGTTTCCTGTGGTTTAATACAAACTTCCATAAGAGTTGTTTGCATAACAAACAGACACTTCTATTTTATTGTGTTTATATTTAGTCATTTGAATATATGGAACTCCAGGTATGTAGGCATAAAGAGATGTTGAAACTGAATGAATGACTTTACAAATTGCATTTGCAATACAGCATCACACAGGGCACACAGGGCAAAACAATCAAGTGCACCTCAAGTCATTAGCAAAGTCATTATGCTCTTAATTGATGTCAGTACACAGAACATTAGAGGTTTCCTACAGTGTTTGAGTAAGACTGATGTGGTAAAGTTCAGTTGAAGTAATAGTAATTTCTGCTACTTGAAAGCTGTAGCCATACTGAAACAATATGAGGTTAATAGATTCTCAAACAACTAACAGTTTTTCTTCATGTCTCCATAGGGGTGTACTGCAGCAGACGGATGGTCCAAGGCCTTCAGGATGAAGGCCTGGGCTTCAGGATCATTTTTGGGCCTTTTTGAGCCTGTAAACTACCCTTATCCCAGCCACTGTTCCCAACACATTTCCAAGGAAAGCAGTTATATGCTTCTCAGGCGATTGCTACAAATTGCAAGATCTTCTCACTGGAGTGGCCAGTCATGTTGTGTAGATTTACATCACCTGAACAGATTTGTCACCAAAAATGCTTTGGAAGGGAACATATTGACACTGATCCCTATTTTCAGAAAAGTTGCTGGATTTGTTACTAATTGTTGTTGAGAGACCACTAGGGGATTCTGAAAGGTTCCTAGTGGCAACTCTAGTGACTAAGTTGGCAAGTTGGCAGCAGTGCAACCAGAAGCATGAGCTCTGCAGTGCAGTGAAGTTCACAACGTGCTTTCATGATGTACTCTTCTCTGCCTTGTTGATACCCTTATTCTGTAGTAGTAATACAATCTCACTCTAGTAGGGCAGTACCAACAAATTACACAACAAAATATGTCATTTGTCCATGCCCTCTAGGACGACACATAGAAGTGTTTCCTAATCTGACGCCTCTATCGGCAGGACGTCATCATTTGTCTGTCTTTCAAAAAATGTTTTGTGACGTGACAATGCTATAATTAATGTTTGGTTAGGTTTAGACAGAAAAATGACTTGGTTTAGGTTTAGGGAAAGATCATGGTTTGGGTTAAAATAAATGCTTAATCGTGGTCATGTTTTAAAAAAACCTCCAATGTATACTGTCAGTTTGAAAATGGAAACAAACAGAGGCCTCCCATGTTAAAGTCAGATTTTTTATGTTTTGTTGACTCATCCATCTACCCCGACCTTCTCCCTATGCGGACTTTGTTGGACTTATGACTCCCGTCATGATTACTACGGCCACTAGAGGGCTTTGTGACTTGAAACGTAAGTTGTTATGGGGTACTCGTCATTCTTGGGAGGACCGTCTCACATTACATGTAATCAGTGTCTTAAAGCTTGTAAAATCGATTACATGTTTTGCTTGTACAATCTTTATCAGCAAAGTTACTAACCAGAGTGTTTATAGTAAACATCCATTTACAGACCAACTTCCTGGTTCAATTTTGACCTTCTGTATTGTCCCATAGTTGTGTGTGCACCTGTGCAATGAGAGGTTATTACTGACATTTCAGCTGTGATCACTTTCAATTTGACCTCTAAATAAAGTGATCTAGATAATTTGGCTAAACTGTTGGCTTGTTTACAACCTGTCTGACCTCTCACTTTTCTTGCCCCGTTGGATGTCTTAATTACTTGGGTGAATTCAATGTTATCATAACTGATAGAGATGATGGCCGAAATTACAAATTAAAACCCAAGTTGCAATAAACCGGAATCACCCTTTAAGGTACAATACTGTGTATCTCCACAACTTCACAGATCTGGGAAGAACTGGCAGAAGAACATTCATTTAATTTAACACTTAAGTAAATCCAACACAAAGGCCCTTCATCACAACACAATAAATCTGGACGACAATAATACAGGGCAAACACATTCTCTCATTTGAAGGAATTAACTTCTACTGGAGAGTGAAATATTTATCACCTTTAGTGTGATGTGAGGCAAAGATTTCATGAGCTTTTTTTTTACGATTTCATGCTGTATTTTAGTTTCACTTTACACTTGAGGCCCAGATTTATGAAGAGATAATACTGATATTATAGTCTATATGTACAAGTGAGAGGACTTGAGTGTGTCCTTAAATGTGGGTCTTATTTGACTTCCTGAAGAGTATTCTACTTTCTTAAAATAAATATCTTTTTTCTAACAAATGACACAAACAGTATGTCCACAAGTACTGCACAGAAGAAAGTGTGACTATACATACACCTCTCTGTCTTTCTCCTGGATGCTACCTAACATATTCATGTCTTTGGGGTATTTAAAAAAAAAAAAATAACAGTCACGTTTCCTGGTTTCCCTCCTCTGTCTCAGTATTTCTGCTTGCTGTGAGGAAGAGACAGCTCAATGGTTTGGAAATAAAAATGATCCCCCAGGGTGATTAGAGGATAAAATACTGGAAAATACTATAATGTAGGCTACAGGGGGACATATTTTGAAATGCACAGAGCTGCAATTTTATTAGAACAACTGTAATAAAAGGCTACCTCAAAATAAATGTGTTTTACAGTGGAACACATTATAATGAAGCCATACAGTGCAGCCCTCCACTCATATATTTCTGTCTGTTTTGCTTGGAAAAAGCCACCAAGCACAGACTGCAGATACATTTTTCTGAGTGAAATCAGTACAACTGGCATTTCCATTCAGCGTTTCTGTGCTTAATATAATTATTGGTTAAGGTTTTGTGTTTACAAGGTTTTGACATACAACAAATCCAACAGTCAAACCTTTGACAAAGATGGACCTGTGCTGAGAGCTCGCTGTCATTATGAAAACAACCTGTAAACACAACACTATGTATGGTATATGTATGAGAGCTGACATAATTTCGCCCATGTGGAACGAAGATCCATTGATAATTTATGGTAGACTCTTTGAAATGCTCAGTCCATGTGGGAAAATCTAATTGTTTTTTGTTTCCTGAAAAAAAGTCGTCTTTGCGGAGACGTGAAGGTTCGGTTTCAGCAGAGCAGCCTCTGAGGTCAAGAAATACAAGCTGTCTTCTTTGTGATGTCACAGTCATTCACAGGGATAGAGATGTGAGGTGACACACACACACACTGAATGTATGTTAGGACGGAAATGTGTTGTGGCATGTAGATCAGCTGTGATTCCCTGGCTGCTTTGGCACCTGTCAGTTTCTTTCTTTTTTTTCCATCTTTCATTCATTCTTTCTTCCCTGCCATAATTGTCCTGTTCTCTCCACTTCTTTTTACAGTCCTCTTTCCTCTCTTTTATGCTCTCCTCTTTCATTAGACACCTGTCACTATCCTGTCCTTAACTGTCCCTTCAGCCTACAAAACGTGTCTGCTCGCCTTACTGTCACTAGCCTATGTGTGTGATTAAAGAGACAGAGTGTGTGTCCAGTTGCACTGGAGCGTGTGGGCGAGGGTGTATTTATGTGTGTCCGGTTGTGTCAGCCATCCTGTCAGTTGAAAATCATGTGTAAGTCAGTGGAGGCTGCAAAGTAACTTCCTAACAGTGGATCTGCAGGCTTCAGCAGTGTTTCTCACTCTCTCCCTTTGTAGATGTGTCCGTCTCGCATGGTTAAATATGTCCCTGGCTTACAGTATGTAATATAAGTTTTGCGCTCTGTCTTTCAATGACCTTCTATATGACTGTTTCCTTCCAACAGTAAACTGTGCGATTCAGAAAAGCTTTTAATACGTTTACAAATGTGTATTAGGTATATTCCTACCGGCTTGGTTGAATTAAAAAGCTCTTTATAGCATATAAGCTAATCTTGACCAAACTTCCTGCTCTAAGGGCTGAAGCAATGGACGCTTAATAGTAGTGTAAAAGTGTGTCCATATCAACATGATGGTGGAATCTTAAATAAACAATATAAGGGACTTTACAGAGCAATGCAAAATGTATTCGTCAAGCACGTTTTAAGTCAAAATGCTTAACAAAAAGATAAAATGGGTCACCTGCGTGAACTAATATCTTTGACAGTAAAGGCCTTTAGACACCGGAGGCGTTTTTTTCCATGCGTTTAATTCGCACTTCAATATATTTTTTCGAACGACACAAAAATTATAAAGACATTGAACTCAAGGACAACGTGTGGAGCAGCACTGGCGGATGCAGGATAGTGAGTAGATTAGTTTACTTTTGGATGTAGTAGAGTAAGTATTCGCAGGCGAGTATTTCACATTTTCGTGATGTTTATTCGTTACGTCCCCGGTGTGTAAAGGCCCTAACAGTGACTCAAATGACTGTAATGTGAAACCGTTTCTACAACACTACATTGCTTTTTAGCATCTTTTAGCTAATTGTTTACATTTACAAGGTTGGTATTGTTAGACATTTTATCACTTTACTGTCAAGCAGAAACAGGCGTCTGTTTTCAGCATAAAAGCTCCGTATGTTTCCTGCTCAGCACCAAATGGCAGACATTAGCTAGTGAAGAAATAACATGTGGCACAGACCACATATGTTTTTCAGGTGTTGGTGGAGACAAAAGTAGAGCTAAAAGGAGAGTGAATTTTGGTACAACATTTGTCTGGTCACACAAAACTCTAAATGAAACCTAATGTTGCTTTGTGTCTTGGTGTGTAGCAAGGCAATTGTTTAGCCACAACATGAGCTAAGTCATTAAGGACAATGTATTTGCATCATTAGTTATCATGTTTTTTTTGTATCCACAGATAATGCTTCACCAACCTGACTCTCTCTCCATTGCTTGTTTGAAATGTTCTGTCTGTCTTGATCTCTGAGCCAGTTTCGCCGTAGCTTAACACCCAGTCAGTCATGTCACAAACTATCAAGCTCTTGTGTCTTTCTTGGTCTCTGTCATCCAGTAACTTCAACCCTGTTTTCAGCATGTCCACCTCACACTTACAGCTGTCTGCCTTTGATTGTCTTGTTGTCCTGTCCCACTACTTGTTTGTGATTGAAACTTGAAGCTGTTTCCCTTTATTCGATGTCCATGCCTAACTTACTCTGCTGGTCTTTTTTTCTGTCTGTCTTACTGTCTCTGTCAAAGTCTACAGCTGTGTCTAAATTTGGGTTCTTTCGTACTTACACTTGCTATTTTGAGTGCTTAAGGGCGTTCAGACTCACAAGTATGGCAAAATGCAGTACCCGGATGGTGTACACATAACAGTCAGAAAGTAGAGTGTGGAACGCTGGACACTTCTCACCCTCATTGGTCGCCATCTTGGCTACGTAGCAGAAGGGGACGGACCACCAATCTATGATATGACGGTCGTGGTTGCGATTGTTACGGTGAATGCCGCACTAAAAGTAAAAGTACGTTCATTTTTATTCATTTTTAATAAAACTGAATTGAAGTCAAGTGAGCAAACAAGCTGGCAGATATTTTGGCGGGCAACAATCACAGATAATGAAGAGGCTGTAGCTGTGCTATTGGAATCTGAAGCTCGTTCCACACCCTACGCAAGACTCTCTTCTCTTATTTTTCCAATGTGCCACTTTATGAATTAATGAATGAGAGGTTTTCTGTGTAACCAAATGAAGTATTTTCATTTAGAGCCTCTAGCTGTCAACTGTGATATTACTGTCAAAACACTGAGCATTCCAGAAAAAGCACAAGCCTTGTCAGATTAGCTCCCCAGATTGGCACCTCCCATCTACCATACCTCGTCCTTGTCTATAACTGCCTGTACCCAGCCCCCAGGAGCTTTTGGTGTAGTGGCCACATTTGGTATTGCAACTTCCAGCAGCATCACGTGACACATTCGGGCATTTCTGTCACAAATATCCCCAAATGACTATTATTCTAAGAATGTGATCAGTTTGGTCCAGCAACATTTGGAGAGTCTAGAATGTGTCATGTGACTGTCACGTGTGCGGGGTAGCCAACAGGAAGTCAGCCAGCTTGGCCAGATTAGGTGCCTAAAAATCTTGTTTGGCGTATGCACCCAGTGAGCAACTTTCATAGGAATGAATGGGGTGCTATCTTGTAACGTGGTATCCAGTTATTATCCAGTTAGTATCCAGTCCTTAGTCAAGTCAATTTTATTTAAATGCCCAATATCACAAATCACAAATTTGCCTCAGGGGGCTTTACAATCTGTAAAACATCCTTAGACCCTCGATTCAGATAAGGAAAAACTCCCCCCAAAAAAACCCTTGAAGGAACCCTTGAAGGGACCCTACAGAGTTTTATTGTAAACAAACAAAAGTTATGTTTATATTCAGTATTACACACCAAAATGCATTGTGTATCCTTGAGTTGTGTTGAATGCATTTCCTTCCTCATAAAACATTTGCAAAGTTGACTTTTCTTAAAACCTGCTTTGTTTACATTTATGTTTACTCGCTTCTTGTTTACTTTGTCTTCTTCTTCACTGTGTTTGTTGGCACACTACCGCCACCTGCCGATCAGTGGAATAGTGTGAAACCATTGGCAGGACTGTGGATCGCGGTCCCCGTGTGCGTGCAAGACACAAACAAAACGGGGACCCACTCACTAAAAATCTGCTCCATTGTCCAATTAGATTTCAAAAACTCCACAGGGCACCTTTAATACATCTATGATCTGTACAGCACGTTCCTTGTGTGAAATGGGCATCAAATGACAACCACAATGCTTTGCGACTCAGCCAGTGTGTGTTGCCCCCAAAGATACCCCTTTCCCACCAACTTGGAACGGGTTCTGTTACGGTTCCCGCGCCTTATTTTGAACTGTTAGGAACATTTTGTTCAAAAAATTGGTTCAGAACCCAAAAATTTGGTTCCCAGCTGGAACAAAAAAATAGCAGGTCCCAGACTAGTTATAACCGTTCAGACTTGTTTTGTTTTCTATTCAGGAAGCATTTGCCATTTAACGGGAATGTTTAGCTACCTTCCAATACTGCAACTACATTCATTTTCAGTACAGGAGGTGCCTGAGGGAACTGAAGCCCTGACACTGGCAGTGTTTGTGTTTGCGTTTGCCCTACCCACTGAACTATGAAAAACCATGTACTTTCATGATGTTAATGCAATGTATTTGTTATAGATTGATTGATTGTCTTGACATTTGAGTAAAGTCTTCAGGCATACCAGTCCAGGCAGGTGAGAGCTGCTGAGTTAGAATCTGTGAGAAAAGCATACGGCAAATATTAATTTCCTTTAACCTGGATATGTCTGAGTTAACTTGATTAGAGGTGGACTATGGCCTCTCTCGCTCGCTCTGTCTTCATTGCAGGTGCAGAGGTGTGTGTGTGTGTGTGTGTGTGTGTCAGTGATGGATGTATTGCAGATGGTCTCAGCTCCATCTAATTATGCTGTGGACACTGGAGGAAGTCCCGCACAGAGGTCACTTAGGACACACACACACACACACACACACACACTCACACACAGGAAGAGAGAATCGGAGAGTGAGCGTGCTTTAGGTGCTTCTGTTAAATGTACTTTTTCTTAAACAGTCTGCACTAGTTGGAAATGTCAGAGTGATCTACACACTTGCTGTATCAAGGTTACACACACACCGCACTCCTTTCATTCGTATTGACTCTTCTTCCATTCTTGCTAGAAATGTCCCAATGTTTCCATGTTATCATGAGCTCTGTCCACACTGTAACTGTTTTACCATTTTATAAAGCTGATCAATAGCTGTGGTGTCCCAGAGTCACTGCACCTACATGTTAACACAGCACAGTTGCAGATTGAATGCTTCTGCACTATGAGAGTGTTAATGTACCCCTACACTGCCCAGCATAAACATAAAGCTGTCCTCAAACACATTAAGCACTGTGGTGTAAATCTCTAGGCTTTACATCTAAGTTAAGTAGGTTGCATCATCCATCCTTGAAGTCCAAATGTTGTGAAATTCACTTTTTATCGAAATACTCTGTTCAGCTACAGTGAGCCATCACTACTAAATGGAGTGCACACTAAATGGACTACATGTTGTTGTACAGTGGAGAGTCCCTGGAAGTTCAAGTTAAATGATTCTCAACCACAACAGGAAAGTAATGAGCCTGTATCTACAGTATACTGCCTTTAGTGCCTTGGCTTATTGCACATTTTGTTGTGTTGCAGTTTAAAATCACAGTGGATTGAATTGAGATTAGTTTTTGTCATTGGATTTCCCCAGCATAAATAGGACAACACATCATTTTACTAAATTTGCATGTAATGAAGGTCCTCTTCATTACTAGTATTGGTAGCACAATGTGTGTAGTTCTGGGTAAAAGAAATAAATACACAACACACACCTGAATGATTGAAGGCTTTTATTGAAATTGTTGCATGATGCGTGTTGCAGATAGTGTAGTTGCATCGCAGCTGGACATGATTGAAGGCCGGCCCTGGGAAGACAAGCATACATTTAGTGTGGCTAGTTGGGTACCTTAGCATAATCTGCTCATGGGGTATTTACCTTGGCCAAATCTAGGGATTCAATTTACTGTTCATTGTTTAAGTGTGCAGTGGTATAATGTGCATTGTTGTGTTCCGGTCACTCCCCTCTGTTGTGTCTCCTCTTGTTGTGTTCGGGTAAAAGAGTCCCCGGGGTATCTGAGCGCCAATTTGAAGGTTCCGGGAGATACCACGTGGTAATTAGTGTAGGGGTGTGGAGGTACTTTAATCTGCTGTTTCAGTTTCTGTGGTGGTATTGTAATGAGTAATATGCAGGAAGATGATATACACTATCTGACAGTAGTGTGGGGTACATGTGTTTTAATGTATTGGTTGTGTTTTTGTATTTTTGATGTCTGGGGAGGGATGGGGGTCCCTATACTGTGGTAGTGGTCGAGGTCGTAGCCAGCGGCAGGCTATATAAGGCTGCCACTTTCCATCAAGCTCTGCTGCTGTCAGGACCACATGCGTCCCGTGGTTCCACAGTATTTTTTATGTGAAGATGTTCTTGTGATGTATTTATTGTGGGTGAAATAAACACCTGGTTAGTATGCACCTAACCTCGGCCTCAAGTCTCCTACTGTTCATTGCACAATGAATAAAAATTAAATACAACACTTTCACTTGTACCTCTCATTGATATAAAAATCAATTTTGACTTTATAACTTATTGTGATGCCAGCAAAAGCAAAATAAACAACAGATCCAATACAAGTTCACGTGGAACATTATCCATCTTAATAACTCATTTAATTTAGCATTGAGTGTCACAGTTCAAGCTCATGTCAATAACAGTAGAAAATGAAAAACCTTACCACCAAAAAACAAGAAATAATGCTATAGAAAAACACTGAGGAACAACCAGGTTCCTCCAGGTCACCTCATTTGGCCGACTGGCCGTGGCATAAGAGTTGCAGGTGGAAAAAAATGAACAGAAAATTATAGCTAGTACAACATACAACAGGACTGTAATCCAACAAAACTAACTGGTGAATTCACAAAAGGATTGCTCAGCTTTTGCGGCCGCTAAACCTGCACAAATAAGACAAAAAGAAACCGTGTAATTCTCAAAGCACCCACAAAGGGTGAAATGCATGCCTAATTGCGCTGCCAAGCAAATGGCGTCTCGGTGCTCCGGTGCTGTTTGCATGTATATAAATTATGAGTTATTATGAGTATGCATACATCTGGCACAAAATTCAGCCCTTTTTATGTAAATGAGCTAAAGTGTAAAAAATCCAATTCACAAACACCAGCACTAATAGCCGTACGGAGGTAGAGTAAAAGTTATAGTGTCTTCAGAGAGTTGGTGATAACTGAAGCGCATTTATTCATTCATTCATTTTCATTCATTTAAGGGCTGTCACGCCCAGACTTTCCAGTGATCATGGCAGCAGTGATTGTAGCCAGGTGAAGGCATCGTCATGCCCAGGCGTACTTGTGAGCTGTTATTTTTAAGGAGAATATCACTTTTTGATTGTAGTTCTCAGTCTGAAAATTTCAGTCTCCTTCCCTCTGCCATTGCCCTGCCTGCTGTGTTCTTATTTTGTGAATTGGACCTTGAGACGGGGGAGATAGCGGTTGCAAGTGATGCACAATTCATGGTGCTATCAGTGGTCGCAATCCATTCTTTGTGAATTCACCCGTAAGAGTCTACAGCTCTGCTAGCAAGTCTGTGAGGCCATACCTAATGTGAACAAGCTAATGTGAACATGCACACAGTGACAATGCTAATATGCCGATGTTTAGAAGGTATAATGTTCAATATGCCCACTGTGTTAGTTTAGCATGTTAACATGCTAACATTTGCTAATTTGCACTAAATACAAAGTACAACTGAGTCTGATGGGAATGTGGGAATTAACCAAAGTACTGAACCCAGCTGGGGGTGCTAGATGAAAAGTCAGGGCATCACCAAAGTCAGTGTCATTCATCCTCTGGGGATCATGGATATCTGTACCAAATTTCATGTCAATCCATGCTGCAATGTCAAGACATTTCACTAAAAACCAAAAATGCCAACCTCCGTAGTCGTTGAGATATTTCAGTGTGGACCAAAGTGGTGGACTGACTGTCTAACATTGTACAAAATAACAGTTCGATTACTAATCCATCCATTATATCAACACCCTGTTTGTTTTTTTAACAAGGTTGGGCACGATCATAAGAGAGATCTTAACAACAAAACACTCACTATACCCTCTTTCCAAAGAACTAACAAAAGCAATTATTTACATTTATGTTGCACTTTGTATACATCCAGCAGCCAAAAGATAAAGATGTTAATCAAATCTCAGTGGCGTATTTTGGGAAGTGACACAGTGGGAGCTTAAAAATCCTATCAAAAATCTGATTCCAGGTCCTGCAGCCTGGTGACACACAGGTGCAAGCAGACACCTTTGAGTTTTGAAGGATCTTCAGACAGAGACAAGACTGAAGGTTTTTTCCATTCCACATTTGGACATTCTGTGTAACATTTACAGCACTAAGAAAACCAACATTTCCTGATCTGAAATGACATTATGTTTAACTGTGATGAGGTTCACCAGTAGCGGATATGGCTGGTACAGTACATGAGCAACATGTGCAGCTCATTATTTTTATGTAGTTTACCCTTAAAGCATTGAAACAAGGCAGAAATAAACATGATGTTTCCCACAGTGGAGTTTTCCTCAGGGTCACACAACACGGCGCCTTGCGTCAAGGTAATGGGAGTGTCAGTCAGTGTAACAGTGAAAATATCCTGTAGGAATGCATCATTTCTCCAGGTTTCATCATAATCTAATCAGTGGTGTCTGACATATCCTTCATGCATGACATCCACATCCAGCTTCTTAAATCTAACACGGATTTTCATTAGAAACAAGTGAAATATTCTCACTCTCTCTTTGAAGATTTGTTCACGTAGAAACAAATAAAGATGACTTAGAACAGACAAAATGAGTTGTTAAGATGGATAGTTGCAGCTTAATTTATCTTTAATAAGGAAGGTATTGCCCCTGTGACCTGACACCTACTTATTATTATTTCCCCAGATTAAAAGTACTTTAATCTACAATAAATCCAAGTACATTTACAGTTTAAACTCTCTAAGAACATTTGGGATTAGATGGTCACAAGAAATACAAATTCAACCCTCCAACTTTTAAATTCAAGTTAAGTGATTCTCAAGCGCAGCCTAGAGAGCAATTGCCCTATATTTTCCTGCAAAGAAAAAGCCAAGCTATTAATGGCTTAGTACAGATAAGCCCAAACGGTGTTAATAAAAGATTGGATAATGATTTTTAAAAAAGGGAGAGGGGACAGCACATAGGGCAGAAATAATTAATCACCTTGAATGGAGGGAGAGAGAAAAAGAGATGCAGAGCAGAGAGAGGGGGAGATACAGAAAAGGCAAGAGAGGAGAGGAAAAGATGAAAATGACACGAGAGGAGGAAAGGGAAGGAAGGGCAAGAGGTTAGGGGAAGAGAGCGATGAGAGGGAGAAAAGATAATGCTAATATTATAAGAAGAGACTGACACTGAGCAGCAATAATTAATCACGAGAGTGGATGGAAAGATGAGGACAAGGGAAAAAGTAAGGAGAGAGAGAGAGGAGGGGAAAAAAGATGGGGGAGAACAGGAGAGGTGAGGGAAGTTGGAGAGTGGAGGAAGAAGAAAAAAGTATTTTTGACATTTTTTTTGTCAAGAGTAATTTACAGTATCAGCTTAAAGTTCAACATCACCAAAATTCCAAGTAACCAGAAATAAAGGGTGCAATAGTCTGGACCTCAGCACCCAGACAGTACTCCTGTGACTATAATCATGGTAATTAGACTGAGAGCAGCACAGGGAGTGTGATTCAGAGAGGAGACAGTGATTTTTTTTTTTTTGAGAAAGTACATCAAAATAGAAATTGTATAGACTCTGCTGAGCCTCAAGTGGAAATTTCATTCCACCAGAGTTGAGGCTAGGAGTGGATTATGGTCTGACGTACCCCCACAGCCCTGTCAGATGAGCATAAGTACCCCCTCATTGACATCTCCTGTCATGTTCCTATTGTTCACATATTGCTAGATTTTTTTTTTACAAGACAGAGTGATCCCGGAGTTAGTAATTCGTACTAATACCACTTGGGATAGCAGAAGTTGGACGTTTCAAACATTTTTTCACAGTTTTCACTTAAATTATTTTATTGCCTTCTGCCAGCTCTTTGTAAATCATTTGTAATCGCTGATTTTGTATGGAGGACTGAAACTGCCAAAATCAAAAATAAATGAATAAATGACTCAATAAATAAAATAATGCCATTAAATGCATCAAAAAGAATATTAAAATAAATGTAGGAATTAATTAATTGATAAAATGTGACATAAATTGATATTTCTGTTTTATTTGCTTCTGTATTTATTTATATATAAATTCCCCTATTTATTTACTTTCCCATTTACTTTTCCATTTTATTTATTAATTTATTCATTTTTAAATTAATTTATTTTTGATTTTGGCAGTTTCTGTCCTCCATAATTTTGAAGTGCTATATAAATAAACTTTATTATATATATATATATATATATATATATATATATATATATATATATAAATAAAATTCCCCACTCGCCCCTGTGGGCGGTCTATTCCTCCTTCAAGCTCGGGTCCTCTACCAGATGCCTGGGAGCTTGAGTGTCCTGCGCAGTATCTTAGCTGTTCCTAGTACTGCACTCTTCTGGACAGAGATCTCGGATGTTGTTCCTGGAATCTGCTGGAGCCACTCTCCCAGTTTGGGGGTCACAGCCCCGAGTGTTCCAATTACCACGGGGACCACTGTTGCCTCAACTTTCCACATCTTTTCTAGCTCCTCTTTCAGCCCTTGGTATTTCTCGAGCTTCTCGTGTTCCTTCTTCCTGATGTTGCCGTCGCTTGGGATTGCTACGTCTATCACTACTGCCTTCTTCTGTTGTTTGTCCACCACTACTATGTCTGGTTGATTCGCCATCACCAGTTTGTCAGTCTGTATCTGGAAGTCCCACAGGATCTTAGCTTGGTCATTCTCCACCACCTTCAGAGGTGTGTCCCATCTTGACCGTGGGACTTCCAGCCCATACTCGGCACAGATGTTCCTGTACACTATGCCAGCTACTTGGTAATGGCGTTCCATGTACGCCCTGCCTGCTTGCATCTTACACCCCGCTGTTATGTGCTGGATTGTCTCAGGGGCATCTTTGCACAGTCTGCACCTGGCGTCCTGCCTGGTGTGGTAGATCTTGTGCTCAGAGCCTGTTCCTGTGCTGCCATGATTAGTGCCTCTGTGCTGTCTTTCAGTCCAGCCTTTTCCAGCCACTGGTAGGATTTCTCGATATCAGCCACTTCTTCTATCTGCCGGTGGTACATACCGTGCAGGGGTTTGTCCTCCCATGATGGTTCCACCTGCTCTCCTTCCTCATCCGGCTTCTGCTGCCTGAGGTATTCCCTAAGCAACTCATCACTTGGGGCCATCTTCCTGATGTACTCATGGATATTTGTTGTTTCACCCTGGATCTGGCTCTTACGCTCACTAGTCCTCGGCCTCCTTCCTTTCTGCTTAGTGTACAGTCTCAGGGTGCTGGACTTGGGGTGAAATTCTCCATGCATTGTGAGTAGCTTCCTTGTCTTTATATCGGTGGCTTCTATCTCCTCTTTTGGCCAGCTTATTATGCCAGCAGGGTATCTGATGACGGGCAGGGCGTAGGTGTTGATAGCTCGGATCTTGTTCTTCCCATTCACCTGACTTCTCAGGACTCGCCTTACTCTGTGGAGGTATTTGGCTGTGGCTGATTTCCTTGCGGCCTCTTCATGGTTCCCATTTGCTTGCAGGATCCCAAGGTACTTGTAGCTGTCCTCAGCATCTGCTATGTCACCTTCTGGTAGTGTTCTGGTAGCCGCTATGATGCAGAGGCAGGTTATTGGCCAGTAGTTAGATTGCTATATATATATATATATATATATATATAGAGCATATATATATATATATGTATATATATATATATGTATTATTATTATCATTATCATTATTATTATTATTATGTATCCATTACTTTTAGCTATCTATTTTGACTTCTCATCTTTACTACAGGTTGGTGGGAGGCATGGCATGTGGCCTGTTGTAGATGGTAGTTTGCTTTATTGGTTGGGCTGAATTTATACTTGATGCAATGAGTTAATGGGAGTCCCGCTGTAGATACCGCTAGTGTAGGTTTTGATTTATAGCTCAGTGTTCACCTGCAACACTAGGCCAATGTATCGTCCATGATCCAGCTGCATCATACTTTAAATATATTCTCCACAGTAACATTGGATATGCTTGTACTTGGATATGCTTGTGCCATATGCATCTCCTAGAACCCTTAGGACATCTGGGACTAGCCTACTGGTTGTACCGAGAATTAAAACAAAACACAGTGAAGCAGCATTTAATTATCATGCAACACAGACCTGGCAATAACCTCACAAGTGATATTAGAAAAGCCCTGATGCTGACCACTTTTAAGTCAAAACTCTAAACTTTCCTTTTTTACGCTGCCTACTCCACCTGGTAATGGCTTAAACGTATCTTCTTAACTTAGCTTTTAAATAGCCTTAATTTTTAAAAGTTTTTATTTTATTTTATCTTATTTGTTTTTAATTTAACTTAACTGTGCATCTAAATGTGTATTAAGTATTTTCAGTGTTCTTTTATCCTTTTATTTTCACTTCCTTTAAACTGTACTTGTTTACTTTTAAATTTAGTATCTCTTGTTTCGCTTTCCTGCATTTTTGCACTTTTATATTGTAAATCTTTTTACCTTGTTGTATTTTTATTACCCTGTAAAGCACATTGAATTTCCCTGGTTTGTGAAATAACGTTTCCTTGCTTTTCCTTGTGATACGAGTGACGGTGGGAAGGGTTGCCCTTTGTTCATTAGTGACTGTGAGAAATCTGAGTGCAATTGCAATTTTTTGTTCATTCATATATATATATATATATATATATATATATGAATGAATGAACGAACATGAATACAGTGTATATACTGTATGTATATTATGATGATGCCACCATAAAGTGGGGGTTATAAACAAATAAATAAATTATAGTATTATTGTAAACAGAATAGACTATTTCAGTTTACAACAGTGATTGCTGCATCAATCATAATGCTATTTCAATATGGAATAAAAGCATAAAGTATTTGTTCATAGCATGGGGCTTTATGCAATCGTCATGATGTGTATGCGTATGCACGGTGCTTTCTATTCAGAGTCCCACTGTGGCAGAAACAAACAAGTTATTACTCCTGCTGCTTTCCTTCTCTGTACCACATCTTTAAACAAATGGCAGATGGAAAATTACGTTTTATGTAGCAGTCTTTTATTTACACAAACACACACACACACACACACACACACACACACACACACACAGTCAGTAGAAATCTTGTTTGCCATTTAAATGTTAAATGTTCTCAGATTGTTGTGGAGATATATATATATATATATATATATATATACACAGTATATTTAACACAGTGTGCACAGAAAGCACAGAGGCAGCATGGTGGCCTATAGTGATTAGAGTGACAGCCCTGTAACTAGAAGGTTAAAAGTTAAGCCCCACATGACCCCGCAGTCTACAGTAATGTTCTTGGCCATCTAACATACAGTAGCAGTGGCAGTTTCTTAATGGTCAGAGGAGCAAGCTTTTTCCAAGCTGAGAAAATCTTTGTGGTAGAAGTGGACCAACATAAAAGATAGTGGGTGTACTAGGTTAGATTCTAGGTGTAAAAGTGTGTACAGCACAATGTGAAGCAGGACATTGCTGAAAACACGTTTAGGAAATATGATTTAGGAAACAAGTAAAATGGCAATAATTAGTAATAAAGTATACAAAATCCTGGGTGGTCAAAGAGGAACGATTAAGGAACCAATCAGAAAGCGATAATTAATGAATTGTGGGGAGTGTAACTCCACCCTCAGATTCGGCTAGAACCCTCTCTCTCAGCAAATTTAAAAAATGCAATGAGTGAGGGAACAACAACTGTAGGAGGCGTGGCCTTGTGGCTACATAGAGTGTGGGTCAGGGGACACAATTTCATGACGTAGACAGGTCCCAACTGGTTGACTCTGTCAGCATTGGCCTCGCATGTTGAGCCATTTTCAACCCATGAAATGCAGATTTGTTAAGAAATGTCAATATTAACACCAGCATTGATGTGTTTCATCACAGTACAGTCATATCATTTAGTTTACAGCTCAAAAAACACAGTACGTAAGTGTGCAGTACTTACCTCCTTAATGACAACGAGTACTTTCCTGGGAAACCTTGATTCAAGGACAATGTAGAAGGTAATAACCAGTTTGCGAAGAACAGAACCAGTGTGTAATGATTAGTTTCTTATTAAATGAAAGTGTGTCTAATTGTGTCCTTAATGATCGATTGGTGGATTCCCAGTTAAATCTCAGTACAATAGCTATTGGTCATTTAGATTTCTGTGGTTCCCAACTTGGGGGGTCAGGACCCTAGAAAGGGGGTGATGACGAAAACAGACATTTGTGCCACCAAGTAAATAATTACAATAGGCCTGTTTCACAGCAGACATTTTGACTTGTCATAGTAGGAAAAGCTCAGGTGTTACTAATAACATTAACGATGTTCTGTTCAAGTGAGCCATGACAGCGTGACAGTGAGCCAGCATGCACAACACAGAAGCAGCTAAATTCAGCCATTGTTATATCTATTATTTACACCTTTGAGTTTCCTGCTGTGACATATCAAAATGTCTTCTGTGAGAAAGGCCCATCACCGAATCCCTGCCAGCTCCAGGGGTACAGTACTGCTGCTGACGCTGCACTTTCACCTTCCTGTTCAGAGCCAATTTCCTGTTCAGAATATGCATCCCAAAAATAACATTTTTTTTAGTGGAGTCCCAAACTACTGTACCACCACAAAGATAGGGTTAGAGTTTTTATTGGGACTCATTTATTATTACTCATGATTGAAAACAAGTTTTGTGCTCCACTCTTAACCCACATTACACCAGCGTTTTAAGAATTACCAGTGTAGGCTCAATATAAATATAATATTCATGTTTGACTGGCACATGCTGTTAGTACCTTTATGAAAACTGTCAGTCAAATTGAGAGCTTCTTAAGTCAGAATTCAGTCAGTGCTTGGGCAACTGTTGCCACCATACTGATATTACAATACACTCAGGGCTATGAATTAATAATAATAATAATAAAGACAGTTAGCCAAAATAATTATAGTTACCCTTCATTACAAATACAGCAGTGACTGATGTGTGTGTGTTAAGACTAATCAGAGTTGACATATGCATTTCAACAAAAGTAATTATATGTAGTATATGTAAGCTCTTTATCAAAAAAGGTATTAACACTTTCAGCCCTCCTCATGTTTCTATGAAACAGAAGTGAAGTTTGACTGTGGTTAAAAGGCCTCAGGGTGAGGAGGATTATTGACACGTCTTCATAAATGCTTTATAGGCGTTTTGGATGAAGTCCAGAGAGCAATACCACCTGTCTTTGTTAGGCATCATGTAGTTCTTTATGGAACCTGACAGCTTTGCGCTGCGTTGTGTTGTTTTATTTAAAAGCTCTTTTGGTATCAATACTTCACAAATGTTTAACTGATTACATTGAGATTGCAAGTGCAGGTACACAGGCAGTTCAACTGAACTACTAAATTGATACTGTTTTACACACACACACACCAGTTATTACCAAAACATGTTGTCTCATAACCTCATAACTTTATGAGTTGTCAGAATGGTCAATATTTTATGTTTTCATGTGTCATATTGTAAGATGAGGAACCAAATAAATCCAGACCAGACACCAGACCTTTCAATCACTGTGTCCAATTACTGATGGAGCAGTCTGGCTGTCACGTTTTCATTTTATCTTGTTCCAAACAAAAATAAATGTCCTATTCAAGCAGGACTGATGGGAATCCTTTTACTTATAGTTTGTCCTGTTCATCTTTTTGAGCGTCTTCTTGCATCAATATGATGCAAGAAGGTACTTTTTTATAAAAGGTAAATTATTATTTAAAAAAAATAAAAAAGGAAATGGTGAATGTGTATCATATTTGGGCCTGATGAGAAGACCAACTCATAACAGATCAGTGTCAGGTAGGAATCCGCAATATGGACCCATGCCGTTACTGGGCCGTTGTGCATTTGGAGGCCGGCCCAGATCTGTTTGCCTTATCCGGGCCAGATGCTATGATAGATTCGGTTCGGATCTGGCCCAGTCTTTCTTTGCTATCAGGGAGGCACTTATGTACATGCATCAGTAAGTGCAGTATAAATATATAAATATTATATTTAAATATTATTAGGCTTACATTCGGCCTTATTCTCTGATGTAAGATGAACATGATAAGTTAAATAGTCTGATTTAATAGATACATTATTTAGTAAAGAAGTAGTAGTCAGAGTCTACAGTACAGCCATGCTAGCAGCTCTGTGAGGCTGTACTTGGGCACAGCGGTGCTTTGAGCTTAATGGTAATGTCAGCATACAAACATGCTCACAATTACAGTGATTACATGCTGATGTTTAGTAGGTATAATGTTTTTCATGTTCACCATCTTCATCATCACCTGTTAGCATGCTTAGCAACATTTGCTAACTGGCACTAAACACAAAGTACAGCTGATGCTGATGGGAATGTGGGAATTAGTTTTGCAAGTACTTGGTCATAAACCAAAGTATTGGACAAATTAACCCAGCTGGTGGTGCTAGTCAGGGCATAAACTACAGCAGTCTACTTCAGCAGGTGGATGATTTTGGGCGTCATTAACATAAGCTACTGGATGCATAAATTTCCCTCTGGATCAATAAAGTATCTATCTATCTATCTATCTATCTATCTATCTATCTATCTATCTATCTATCTATCTTTGAGAGTTTTTAGTGACAAACCAAAATATTGAACAAATTAAAGTTTGTCAAAGTTATTACAATTAGCTATAAACAATTAATGCATATTGGTGGTCATGTTTCAGCATCAAACCTGTGGACACAAAGTGACATAACATGCGGACATGGGATATGATGACATGAGATAAAGGATCATATAAATCAATTAGAGGCTTAAAGACTTTAGCAACATTACATTTTATTTTAAGTCTGGAAGACTGGAAGGTGTAATTAATTTTACATTCATTAAAGTAATTTGTGGATTATTTGGACTGACGTTCAGCAGAAAAATATAGTCTTTTACAGTCATGTAACATTACTTATTCTAATTCTCTGGGGGAGATGCTATTGAAAGATGTTTCAATGCACTAAAATTTTAATTTAGCTCTATTTTCAGGAGACGATTTAAAGATGAAAATAATTATCTTGTCAGCAAACAACTCGATAAGACAAACATATTTTTACACTTTAACTGAAATACCAAAACTATTAAGACTTATTGATGGGATTTGACTGTAGTGGAAACTACAAAATGCCTGCACAATTTAGGCTCAACTAAACGTGACCAGCTTGTTATACAGTATTTCAAGACAGTAATGACATGTAGTGGATGTGACATCATTTTTAGTCCACTTAGAGATTTAATATGAAACATGTCCCAAATTGTTTGACAATCTTCACTTCACAAGAACCACATTACTCTCTTCAATCTGTGTAGTTCTTCACCTCCACTTACATACGTACATTCAAATACTTGCAGAGACACCTTGTGTGGTGTGGCAGTGTTTTTCTTTTTATCTGTCAGTCAGCATTAGGAGAGTTCTGCAGCTCCGTCAAGCTTCTTACGATCTCTCAGCACAAGCTATTTATATGTCATCTGAAAAAAAAGTGATTTGCTAATTAGGAGATTAAATTTAACCAAAACAAAAATATACAGTACATCTGCTTTTTAAAAAAAAAACTTTCATCTGTTGTAGACAGTGGTGGCAGTCTCAGGCTTATTCCAAATCATGTACAATAAATTAAGTGACGCATTAATTACAGCAGTTCACTATAGCAGGTGGATGATTTGGGTCTTCACAACTGACTCTAAACTGAGAAATCCTTGACGATTATAAGCGAGCCCGGCTGTAGAAACACGCCGCCACAAGCAGAGCTGGCTGCTTTGGGATGGCACACTCTGAAGTAGAGCTGGAGACGCTGCTGCACTTCTTCCTGAACTGCACATATCATGAGAAGATTAGGAAAAAGTTACTTCCTTTTCAGTTTAAGAATACATGTAATAGTGAAAGTCTTCTCTTATTACTTAGAATCAAAGTACAGCACACTGAATTTTCCTTCCGTCACCAACCAAAACAGAGCAATTACCATTAATGTTATGGAGATTAGGAAGGACCCCAATAAGCAGAATGACAGACTTGGCAGCAACAGTTCACAAGCAAGTTTATTAGTAGCAGGGGAAGCCGGGAAGGGGAGCAAATCAGGGGTGATCCTAGACGAGAGGTGAATCCAAACCAGAACCCAAGCAGGGCAGAGGTCCAGACAGGCAAGGGAGCAAGCTTGAACAGTGGACGGGAAGCCGAGCAGGCAGGTGGCAGTCGAGCAGGCAGGGCAGGCAGATGGTTAGCCAAGAAGGCTGGAGACCAGGCACACAAAGGTCTGTGGCACAGGGAAACAATGGTTAGTCAGGTAAACGAGGAAAATCGCAAGGAGAGAGCTTGAGCCATAGTTACGGCACTGGTAAACGAAACAATCTGGTGACGAGAGCAGGACCCGGTATATGAAGGCTGGAGAGGTGATTAGTAGATCTGCCACAGCTGCTCTGGTGAGAAGCGGGACGCCACCGCCACGCCCAGCCATGGACAAACACGCCTACACACAAACACCAAGAGACAGACAGAAACACAAGGGAAGGAGAGGAGAGCAGCCTCAACCATGACAATTAAATTATCAATAAATTGTTTTTATTAATTCAGTTTGTTTTATGTACTGCCCAACCTTCAGTTTTGTGTTTCTCATTGTTGCTTCTTTTATCTTACATCTCTCTTTAACGAAAATGCTATTGTGTTTCACTCAAGGCTTATTTAAACTTCAGAAAAATGTTTTGCATTCGTTGGATTATTTTCTTCATGTATTATGTATCTCCTTCAAGGTATTGTTTGTGGGATATTCTTCACAATGTAATTTTCATCCCTTGTATATGTGCACACACTGTAGCTTCACTTGATTTGTTTTGTATCTTAATTGGGTCCTGCTTAAATTCTTTTTGTTGTATTTATCTCTATATCCCTTTCTGTGCAGTTGCAATGAATGATTGCAGTTTTACCCAAAGGTTCAGTTTAGAAGTATCTAGAAACCATGGGGCTCACACAGACTTGAGCTGGCAGCCATGCAAAAAATAAAGTTTAATTGGTCAACTGTACACAAGCAGTAACCTCTATGTATGACCCTCTCCGCTGGTAGAGACACGAGCATAAAATTAGACCCGAGTGTCCTAGCTGTGACATTAGGGGGAAATGCTCTGTAACTACTCAATGCGTTTCACTTTTCTTAGAGGATGAGAAGACGTGGAAGGACAAGCTCAAACCTCACCAGCTGGCTGTCAACCCAAAAATACACCTTTGATGACTCGTCCTGTCAAGACCTGCCCACAGGAGAGCCTGAAACTGTCACAGTAGAGCTGCAGTCCTGAGTGTGTTTTACCATCCGAATTGTACTTTAGGTATGTGAGGGAAAGGGAGATGAAACTTTAATGATCCCTGTGGGGAAACTGCATCAAAACAATGATCTGTACTCCATCAGGGAATCAAACATCAGCATCCCGCGTAATGAGAAAAGATACTTATAGCGTGAAACGATCAAATGCTCTGCAGTGTTACCTCTGCAAACGTTTGTTAAGAGTCTGGGCTTCTCGTACGGCTGAGGAAAAAAAGTCTTTAATGGGCAGAGCCAAAGAACCACAGCTCATTGTGGTTTTATAAAACATGGCACATTTGAATAATAGAATGAACTCATAGTACAAAACATGCAATTAAAAATCAACTTTTTTCATGCATGGCCGTGTAATTCTTTGTCTTTTTCTTTCCTTTTTTTTAGTGGAGACACATTCTGAGGATGCACAGGTGTGAGATACACACACACACACACACACACACACACACACACACACACACACACGAGCATACAAAGTAGGCACAGATGCATACACGCACATGCTGTACATAAATGTAAATAGATTAGTTTACAAGCTGTAGCCCACTGTAAGCTGTATCGTACAATCCATTCACTGTGAGGAAATGAGAGTCATCAATATAATATATTGGGCAGTGTGTGTGTGCGTGTGCGTGCGCGTGCGCACATCTTGTCTCATATTGATTCAGATGGCAGGCTACAAACCAGTCAGCTAACATGCTTCTGAATAAAATAAATCTGGCCTTAGAGGCAAAGGCTCCTGACACAGAGCTGTCATATCTCCTTACTCACTCACTCACACACACACACACACACACACACACACACACACACAAAGACAAACATGCATAAACACACACACAGTGACGTTCATCAACCCACCGGTGCGATTGCGGCAGCACCCCTGAATGATTAATAACACCTGAGTAGAGGGGCCTGTGTGTGTGTGTGTGTAAGTCACCGAAAGAGAGCAAGACCAGATGAGATCAGATGAGGGAGAAAGATGTGTGTTCTGTCTGAGCTCCTCACAGCCCCTCCGACAGAAAGACGGGAGGCAACACACACACACACACACACACACACACACACACACACACACACACACACAAACCACTGTTCCTTAAACTAACATGACCCGTTGGTGAAAAGCTTTGGGCCAGGTTGTGCTGCAGGAACTGTTGCTTCTCTTTTTGAAGGCAGTGATGTGCAACACTTTTGGACAAGACGCTGCTGATGGGCAACATTTGTGCATGTTGTTGTCTTACTGACACGAGACCATCGTGAAAACATCTGAGGTCGTCTTTGGTGCAGATACTGGTTACAAGACGTTTGCTAATAAACATACTGTCACTACTCCCTGCATGATAGTCCAGCTACATTAAAACCAAATCCATCCCTGATCTCATACGTGCTGCGTGGCAAATCAATACAAGCTAAAAGACTGTTACCTTTCTTTTGTTCAGTGTTTAATCATACAGATTAAATAAAAACTGTATGAATGCAATTTAAACAAGGTAAATCATTTAAACATTGTTCCTCATGTGTTTATACAGTTAAATTATGGCTGATTCAATGTTAGCGGCACAAGTACAAGTGTGGGTTTAGATCCTGTTAGACTACACAGTAAAAGTTGCCCATTTCTGTAGGTTTAGTGCCATACTTTGGCCTTTGAGAGGTGGGATCCACATCTCCTGGAAATCCCTTCAGCCAAAAATTGGAATTGTGTCCAGATATCACCAACCTATCTGCATGGGTTGCTGTAGTAACGACGTAGGCGTCAGTAACTACATATGCTGGTGACGCTGCTTTCCAACGCGGAAGCGTGAGAAACGGAGATCCATCATCTCGCCCTCCAAACAGTCGTGCTGTCAAGTCATGGTGCAGAATGCTGAGTTTGTCTGGTGCGACGAAGGAGGCTGGTATACAGCCGCTCTGATATACTTCCGTCAATCTGAATTTGATGTTGTGTGTCGCGTTGTGAGTGACGCAAAAGACACTTTGAAATCTGATTTGAGACGCCAGAGCATCCGGACTGTGACGCATCTGTAGAAATCTGATGGGAATCACATTTCAAACCACCTCCAAATGCAGCTTAGATCCGCTTAGATCGCATTTCATGTGATTTTTTTTTTTTTTTTTTTTTTGCTGTCCAGACTTTCTAAAATCAATCTGGATATGCCAAAATACAGATGTGGGCTGGCAGTATGAACAAGGTCTATGTTCACAAGCAGCCATCAATGTTATGGTGCCACTATCTGCAATCAATATGGACATGTCTACAAGGGAACAAACTACTCCACAGGCTTTCAAATGTAAACTGAATAAACAGACTGTTACAACTGTTTTTAATACACTGGGTCACTTTATTAGGTACACCTTTCTAATACTGGGTAGGATCCCCCTTTGGCCCCAGAACAGCCTGAAATCTTCGTGGCATGGATTCAACCATATGCTGGAAACATTCCTTAGAGCTTCTGCTTTGTTGGCTGCACATTCATGCTGTGAATCTCCCGTTCCACCACATCCCAAAGGTGCTCTATTGGATTGAGATCTGGTGACTGTGTAGACCACTGGAGAACACGGAACTCATTGTCATGTTGGTGGAACCAGCTTGAGATGACACATGCTTTGGGACATGACGCGTTATCCTGCTGGAAGTAGTAGTAGTTGGGTAGAGTGTGGCCATGAAGGGATGCACATGGTCAGCAACAATAATAAGATTTAAACCAGGCTCAGTTGGTATTAATGGGCCTAATGTGTGCTAAGAAAATATTCATCACCATCACCAGCCTGAACCACTGACACTACGCCGGATGGATCCATGTAGGTGAGCCTGTGGCCAGTGTAACCTCAGTTTCCTGTTCTTAGCTGACAGGAGTGGAACCCGGTGTAGTCTTCTGCTGCTGTAGCCCGTCCTCTTCAAGGTTCCATGTGTTGTGCGTTCAGAGATGCTCTTCTGCAGAGCCCTGTCGTAATGCCTGGTTATTTGAATTATTCTGTCAGCTGAAACCAGTTTGGCCATTCTCCTCTGAGGCGTTTTTCGCCCACAGAACTGCCGCTCACTGGATATTTTTTGTTTTTGGCACCATTCTTTAAACTGTAAACTCTAGAGAATACTCAGTTTTAAAGCTGCACTAATCAGCACTTTTGTATGAACTATGGACTTCTAGTGTTTTAGTGTCTTTTAGCTCATTGTTTTGGTTTCACAGCCCACAACTGTCTTAGTCTGACCACTCTCATTAAACTTGCTCCCAGCAGCAGCAGGCAGCTGTTTTCAGCAAAAAAAATGTCTCACACACCCACTGAACACTACCTGCCCAGCACCAAACAGCAGACAGGCATAGTTAGCAACTAGCTGGTGAACATATAATGGAGCATTTAGCAGCTAAAGAGCCATTTCCCTCAGAGGTTGGTGGAGACCAGAACAGAGTTAAAAGTAAAGTGAATACTGGACTAAAAAAGGGACTAAATGAATGCTAATGTTACTCTGCTGCTGGATGTGTAAATGGGCAACTGCATGCTAGCATGTTTTTTTTCTTTTTTTTTTTTTAAGTAAAATGATCTCACCCCAGAGGCAGAAATTGCAAGGCCGTTACATGAAAGGACTCGGAATGTAAAAATGGGTATCTGTTTAATGGATGTCCTTTTAACCTAAATGAAATAAACACGAATCAGCAGTAACCTGAAATGTGCACTCTGTGACATTTCATCAGGATCTGACCTAAAAAAAACAGCCGACAAGCACGTTATCACTAAGATACATTTTGTAAATACCCTGCTGTCAGACGGTTTTACTGTTGTACTAAAACTATAAAATAACCTTATTTTATGAAAGACAGGGGTAAAAGAGAAAAAAAGCAGTGTGATATAACAAAATTTCAACAGCAGCTTAAATACCATTGCCATTACATTATGCACAACCTCAATCTGACCCTCACAGCCAGTAGTTCCACACAAGCGTATCCAGTTTTAGCATCAGTCGCCTAGAGGAACATGTAATCCCAAATTCTAGGAGTGTTTGTGCCACACTCTACATGTCAGGCCACACAGATCATTTTATCCTCCAAGACTTTGATCTCTTGTGATCACTTTGACATGATTTTTTCCCCCTAGATTTATGTGTAGCACGATGTGTATTTTTTAATTCATACTCTTAGTGTGAATTCAACAGCTATAGAAATTAACAACTGGCGTATTCTGAGGAAAACACATCTTTTTTAAAGTTTTAAATTGACTTTTACATGGGTCAGTAGAAGGGCGCAGTGTGTTTAGTTCAGTGTGTTTGCATCTGCTGCGTGATTCAGTATTAATGCGGTCTAAAACACTTCATTCAAAACACAATCATTCATTCATATGAACCTGAAACACATTGCTAATATTCTAGGATGTGCAGGCTCACATACACATACACACAGATCTGCACACACTCATATTGGTGTTAATGGGTAACAGCAAATCAAATGAAGACATTATTTTCTCTCCTTATCCACTCTGTGTAATGGCTGTGGCCGTGAAGAGAGTACCAAACGATTACTCTGTGTCTAATAGCTTAGTTACTGTTATCATGTTCCTAATGAACAAGTTATACTATAGAGTGAGGGTTGGGGGACAACAACTACCCCTGTGACCCTAAGAGTCATGTAACTGTTGTAAGGGTGGACTGGGGATGTTCGTATTCAACTTGATCTTTTTTATTTCTTGAATTTTATTTCCACTGAGAAAGGTTGCTGTTTGTGTGCTGTGGATCGGCTCTGTAAATGTTTGTAGTATCTGTAAGGATAATTGGTGTTTGTGTTTACATGCAAAGACGTGACATACAGTGACAGGTCCTCATGGATATTTGAAGGGTTTTGGTGGGAGTATTTAATTTGTCTTTTTTACAAGGCGTGACTAGGGATGACCTATAAATAAAAAGGGGTGGTGTTTTTAAACAAGTAGATATAACTTACTGACAGTCCAACATTAAACAGACTAGCTGAAATTCGAGAAACTAATAAAGAATACAGATGAATCTATCATTATCGACGCTGTGTATCTCTGGCAACAGTCACTGTGGAGAAAAACTATGTCGAATAATGCACCTGATTTTAATGATTGTTTTTTTGAGTAAAATGTGTGCTAATGTTAAAAGAGAAATATTTTTCATACAAATGAGTTGTCTATCACATGACTCAGACAAATCTTGTTTTGCGGTATGTGCTGTTTTCCAACAAAAGGTGTAATTATAATAAAATATAATTTGTGTTTTAGAGCATAGAATTCTGTGTCATATTAATAGGTGTATATATATCTTATGACAAAATTGCCAGGTTACTGAACTAATACGTATTAGTGTCTTATAGTCAACTTAACATTAAGTCATTAAGATTCCAACCACTTTTTTGTGTTCAATTAACAAAAATATTTTGTAATATGGTGACATATTCACAATTGTACATTTTAACTATATATTTGATGTTGTTTGAACCTATTTATTTTTGTATAAAATTTCACTGGTTGTGTACATTAAGCATTAAACATTTAGGTTTGAAAACATAATTAAACCAGTGTACTATACACAAATATTGTGTCAAATTAACTGCTTTTGTCATGCTAAATGTGCTATAAAAATTAAGTTGACTACACACATTTTTGTTATATATCAATTTAATATTTACTGTCAGATTATGGTGACATAGTTTTACAATGGTTTTTTTGAACTATAGACTTTCTGCGTTATATACAAAAAAGTTTTGTTTTTACACCACTACTGCTAATGTGTGATGAAAACACAAAGATTTGTGTTTGAACTGGACCATCGTCGTCATGGTAACAATAATAAAACACGTGGTTAACGTTATGAAACGGTCGGTTTGGTTAGGTTTAGGCACCAAAATTACTAGGTTAGGTTTAGGAAAAGATCATGGTTTGGGTAAAAATAAATAACTTAAAATAAGTTAGTTACGTAAGTACATTAAAATAAGTCAACATAGGACTTTTGGTTTCATATGGGACATGAACAGCGGTCTCCTGGGTGAAAGTCCTGTGTTGTTTGACCCAAGCATCCACCTCGACCTCCTCCCTAAGTCACTCTATATAGGTCGGCGCCTAATAATAAACGTAAATATGGGTTGTAATAAGCTGCTTGCACAGACAACCTATACGGTCGTATTTTTGGGGAGGTCAGTCTCTGAAATCTGTATTCTTCATCTTGTTCCTGTTCAATCAATAAATTTTTATTTTATTAAGTGCAGAATCACCATGCAGCATGGTCGCAATATACTTTACAATCACTGAGAACACAGAACAGAACACCCCGCAGGCGAACAAAACAAACAATAATTCAAATAAAACAACCACATTAAAAACAAATTAAAAGGATGTTTAAATATAACAAATTATAATAAAATAACCACATTAAAACATGTGGCATGTTTCAATACAATAAAAATAAAATAGCCACATTAAAAACATAATTGTTAAATGAATATTTATCACTGTTTACCAGTGAAGAGAGGCCAGAATAAGTGTTATATGATCATATTTTTTTGTTTTTGTCAGGATTCTAGCTGCAGCATTCTGAACAAACTGAAGACTTCTAGTAGCACAACTAGGAAGACCAGAGAAAAGGGCATTACAATAATCAAGTCTGGAAGATATAAATGCATGGATTATTTTTTCAGCATCACGCACTGATAGAATGGGTCAGATTTTAGCAATGTTACTAAGTTGAAAAAATGCTGTCTTCGTAACAGCCTTTGAGACTGAAATGTCAGACGAGAATCAAAAATCACTCCAATGTTTTTGATGGTCGAGCTTTCATTAATAATACAGCCATTAGTGTTAACACTTAAGTTCTCATACAGATGCCCATGTTTGGCTGATCTAACAACTAACAACTCTGTTTTATCAGTGTTTAACAGCAGAAAGTTAGAACCCATCCCATTTTTAATTTCTGAAAGACATGCCTCTAAATGTAGTAGATGAGAAAGGTAATTTGGCTTTACCGGTACATATAGTTGTGTATTAAAAGCATAACAATGACAATTAACACCGTATTTGCAAATGATGTCACCAAAGGGAAGCATGTAGATATAAAAATATAGGGCCAATGACTGAACCATGGGGTACACCAAACTTTACATCAGAAAATGCAGAGATTGTATTATTGTAACTAACACAATGGGTTCTATTTGATAAATATGAGTGAAACCATGAGAGCACAGTATGCTGTGGTCCACGGTGTCAAAAGCTGCACTTAAGTCAAGAAGCAGCAACAATGAACCAGAATCAACAGTAATTTGTAGATCATTGACTACTCTGGTCAAGGCAGTTTCAGTAGAATAGCGGGACCGAAAGCCAGATTGAAATTTATCAAGAAGATTGTTGTTGGATAAGTAGGCAGTAAGTTGATCAGCGACTGCCCTTTCAAGTAATTTGGACATAAAAGGAAGATTGGAAATTGGTCTATAATTGTTCAGAATTTGTGGATCAATATTAGGTTTTTTAAGCAACGGTCTAATGATGGCAGTTTTAAAAGCTGAGGGCTGTCCTAGCAGCAGAGAGTGTGCGTTTATACTTGCTAAAATTCTCAACCCAGGCAAGGCGAAAAAGCTCTTGTTTTGTCATACGCCATCTGCGCTCAAGTTTTCTACAAATCTGTTTGAGAGCACGAGTTTCATCCGAAAACCATGGCGCTGATTTCATCCGAGTGTGTTTTCTGGTTGTAAGAGGAGCGACAGAGTCAAGCATTTTGAGCAAGGCACTATTCAGACTGTCTGTGAGATCATTAAGGTAATCAGAATTCACACTACAGGAATCAAGTACATCAGGTAAACACTGAGCCAGTATAGACCTAGCATTGCTGTCAATACAGCGATACGTATATGTATCAGGCTCTGAACATATACTTGGAGAATAGAGAGAAACATTGAAAAAGACACAGGAGTGATCAGAAACTGTAACCTGTAAAATAGATGACACATTAGCATCAATACCCGTATAATTATGTCCAGTGTATTTCCATGATTGTGAGTGGCATTCTTCACATGTTGGGTAAAGTCTAGACTAGTAACAAGGTCCATGAATTCCACTGCTCTAGAATCTGAAGTCATTTTTATGCAGGTTAAAATCACCTACTAAAATAACTCTATCATATTTAACAAGAGCAATCGACAATAATTCACAAAATTCCGATAGAAAGTTAGGGTGGTTTTTTGGGCGTCTATAAATGTTTTTTGCAAGAGTGTGTTGTTGAGTTCTAATGACCATGGCTAAATATTCAAAGCTTGTGAAATCTTCAAAAGTGCATTCGGTGCAGGTGAACAAGTTAGAAAAGATGGCTGCTATTCAACCCCCTTTCTTACCTTGTCTAGCAGAAAATAAGAAGCTATAGTCTGGGGGAGAAGCTTCAATAAGTGTCACTGAGGCAGTGGACGAAAGCCAACATTCAGTGAGAAATAAAAAATGTAGACCATATTGAGAAATAAAATCACTAATATAAAAACTCTTACTAGAGAGCGATCTAATGTTCAATAATGCAAACTTCAAATCATCTGAGGAGGACATGGAAGATAAGGAATCAAGCTTCAAGCTGATTTGCACTAAGTTTTTAGCTCTGGGCCTACTTCTGTGCTGTTCTGTGCTGTTCTGTGTGGGCACCAGCTTGAGTTCTATTACATAGGACAGGTATGCTATGGTGGATACTCAGTTTGGGAGTGACCCTAACAGGAATGCTTAAGGCTATGGGTGAAAGTGTATGCGTATTACGCCGGTAGGTGGAGCTAGCAGGGGGAACAGTACCTTGAGGTGTCACCATATGCACAGATGGAGGTTGCGGTGGAGGAGTGTGGGATGTAAACAGTCAGTCACGTGCAGAGGACTGTACAGCGTGCTGCAAGTTGGCCGCTAGCATTTGGCTACCCAGCCTGTTGGGATGGACTTTGTCAAGACTGAAGAGGGAGGGACGATTCCAAAACAAATTAAAATTGTCAATAAAACCAAGATTGTGAGCTCTGCAGGCGGACTGGAGCCAAGTGTGGAGGCTGAAGATTCTGCTGAAACGCCCTGCTCCACGGGCCAGTGTGGGAATAGGACCGGAAAAAAAAACAGACTTTCCACAAGTACTTAGAAGGCTAAAAAGAGAAAAAAAGAGGATGAGGAGATGATGGGAGAGGCAATTGGGTTGCGTAGGGGTTGAAGAGGCTTAGGCGAGGGGGTGAGGCAGCCCCGTCCGAGTCTCTCTTGTGGCCACGGACCACTACTGCGGCCCAGGATGACTGATGGTTAAGTGTCGAGCAAGAGGAAAGCCGTGGACAGAGCTGTGTCCTGGATAGCTGCACTTAGAGAGGCAATCATGGCCAAGCAAAGTGTAATCTAATTGGAAATCAGGCAGGGATGGCTCTTAAAACCAACAAAGCTGTGATAAAATGGTAGAAAACTAGTAAAACCGCTAAGATCAAATTCCGATCAATGGTAAAACGTTAAGAATATAGCTTAAAAGTGACACAGCACTAAACACAAGTCGTGGCTGCTGCACTTCCTCCTTCCTGTCATGTCAAGGCAAGAGTTTACTCAAGAGTTCACCTTGAGTAAAAGACGCAAGAAAGACAGTGGTGAATAGAATTCAGATACTGCCATCGCCTTTTCAATATGGCTGTGCATGTAATCTACCTCTTGTACTGCGGAGTGGCCTGGAGTAGAGTACTTCATTGTATTGTTTTTTTATTTGAGGATGCCTTGTCAAGAAGTCTGCCACAGCAAAAGCTATTATAGAGTTTCTGTTCTGAGGCTCACAGCTGTCACTCCATGTTACTATCCCAGTGGCATCTGGATGATCATGCACAACCTGTTCTAGTATTTTCATCACTGCACTTGCAATATCAATTTTCAATTAAATTCAGTTTTATTTATATAGCGCAATATCATAACAAAGTTATCTCAGGGTACTTTTTCGAGTAGAGCAGGTCTAGACCGACTCTTTATATTTACAGAGACCCAACAGTTCCCACCATGAGCAGCACTAGGCGACAGTGGCAAGGAAAAACTCCCTTTTAACAGGTAGAAACCTCGAGCAGAACCAGGCTCAAGGTGGGCGGTCATCTGCCTCGACCGGTTGGGTTGAAGGGGGAGGGGGGGGGAGAGAGAGAGCAGGAGGAAAGAGAACATACAGCAGCACAATAAAGTTCCACATAGGGATGTAAAGAAATAGTTGTGGTAATGGTATTGATGTTAACACCAACAGAAATAATAATAAGAGCAATATTATAATAGTAATACTAATAATAAAGAGCAATAACAGTAATAGCAGCAGTGGGTGCAGAGCAGGAGCACGAGGGCAGCAGGTGGCAGCAACCACAGACCCAGACCCAACAGCTCCGGAGGCAGAAACACCTGCAGAAAGCAACAGAAGGAGAGAGAGAAAGAGGAGAGAAAGCACACAACTACGGGAAGAAGGTGAATTAGTAACAAGCATTGATGGGATATGAGGGCGTACAGATGGAAAGGAAGAGGAGGAGAGAGGAGCTCAGTGCATCATAGGAAGTCCCCTGGCAGTCTAGGCCTATAGCAGCATAACTAAGGGGTGGCTCAGGGGTCACCTGAGTCAGCCCTACTATAAGCTTTATCAAAGAGGAAAGCTTAGGTTGAACTCTGTGTTAAATAGGAATCAATAAGATTCTTTCAGAGGTGTATTTCCATTATCACTGCATTTAAGTCTGTAGAAATCATACATCCTTGAAACATTGTGTGTTGGCTCAAGGTACTGCCTTTCTGTGCTGGTATGACAAGGTAAAGAACTGATGTATTAGTGTCTTATCATCGTACGATGTTGCCCGTGACTGGAATAAAGGAAATAAACTTCAAAAACCCGAACCTATCCTTGAGTGCTTGCCTCTTAATGTTAGCATTAGCTGCCAGACATTAGGAAGCTAGTGTTAGCTGGCTAGCATGGTAGCTAACAATGAAAATAAACTCCTCAGCAACATCTACAACGACTAAAAAAAAAAGACTTAACTTGGCTGGCATTTATACTGCTGTCCTTCACTAGACCATCAATAAAGTCCTCGATCTTGAGGTTTCTTATAAATGTCGCATTGCATGTCATTTTCTCATCTCCACCGAGTTCTTTGTCTTCTCTGCTTCCTTCTCCCACTGTCACTGAGCAGTGTGGCGACATGACAGAAAGAAAGAGTTAAACAAAGTTAAACAAAAGAGACAAAAGAAGCAGAACCTGATTGGTCCTCCTGTGTGCATTCAAAGTGCTGATTGGCTCACAAGTAGAACCTTATAGAACCAAGTTAGAGTTTGACTTTGGAGACTTGAGCCTTTTTTGTTTTCTAAATAAAAAGTCCAAAAATGCATATAACTTTTAAAAAAAACACATCACATGCATTAATAAATTGTCACAGAATAAAAATATGCAGGGTTTGTACAAAGTCTTTGGAAAATGCTTAATTTTAACAGTTATGTTTTCAAAGTTAGGAATATGCTTGAATTCAAATATACTCCTTGAAAAATGGTTGATTTTCAACATTTACAACTTACAACTGCACTCAGTCACTCTTATTTATTTCTGTCTATACTGTGTATAGGACTATTTTTCTATTTTTCTATTTATTTTTATTGTATTTCTATATATGACACTTTTGCTGGCTGCTGCAACGCTAAAAAATGTCCCCGCTGTGGGACAATAAAGGCTTATCTTATCTTATCTTATCTTATAATCTGGTGTTTCATCAACTACACAATCACTCATGTAAACCAAAAATCTTTTAATATTAAAAAAGAAACCATCCTGTTGTGATATTTATTTCTTGTCTCCTGGCATTTATAATAACAAGTTAGATGTGATGATAAAGGCTTTGAGAGTCTCAAAATCTTTTGGTTTAGGTACCTTGAAAGTGCTTGAAAAGTGCTTTAATTTTACTCTTAAAAAGCTGTACGAACCCTGATATGTGAATTTTGACAAAAATGACAGATAGAACCTTATAATTCCAAGGTGACGTAATTGTGATGGTTTTAAGTGTATTTTTTTCATAGTGCAAACTGCAAATATGAGAGCTCAATGAAAGATATAAAGGCCACAAACAAAATAAGTTACTATTAGTTTTCAATCTAAAATCTACAACAACAGGTCCTTCTTTTTTGTTGCTTGTTTTTGCCAACACTGACAAAACTTTGAAACTTTATACACTTTGTGTCAAAACTCTATGGTTCCATGGGACATTGACAAAGTTTGAACAATCTATGTATGCAGCACGCAATATAACAACTTTTCCTCATGGAGAGGTTTTACCATATACTGTGGCTGGACAACCTTTTCTCAACACTAAGAACACACAAACCACTTTTACCAAGAAAACATTTGTACCTGTAAACAGTTCCATTGCTTTTGGTGACATGCGTTTCAACAAAACAGCAATTTCAATAAGTCTGCAAGACCTTTTTGCCACAAATACCTGTGTGTTACACTACTTTCGTAGTTTACAACTTGTTTAAGAAAAGTATCTTTGTTTTCAATTTTTCTCCATCCTCATTCAGCAGGACTTTCTGAATGTGTCATGATCCCTAGGACTTTGTGTGTTTCTTGTCTTGTTGTTTCCCGTTTTATTTTGAAATCACGGTTCTTGTGTTCCTTTTATTTCCTATCTTTGTTCTTTCCCTCCAGTTTTGATGGTTTCCCACCTATGTCTTGTTTCCCACCTGTGTCTGCTTCCCTCGTTGTCTCCTCCCCTATATATACCGGTCCTTTCGCTTTGTTCTTGGTCGAGTCATTGATGTTGATGATGTTGTTGGTCGTCTCTTCGTGTCATGTTCCTGGTGTTTCCCTGCGTATCAGTTCCTGAGTGTTTGTGAGTTTATTTTGTATCTAATAAATCTTGGAATCGCTTCAGCCTCCCTGCCTCTCTGCATTTGGGTCCTTCCCCTGCTGCCTTGATGGCATATCGTAACAGAATGACTCGACCAAACTCGGACCCAGCAGACAGCCACCTTCCCATTCTGCCTTTTTCCTGGGAGGACTTTGGCGTTCCTAGGGAGGTTTTTGTTGAGGACCCACCCTTCCTGAGGGCCCTTGCAATCCTCTGGAGGCGGGACCGTGAAGTTGCCTACAGTGTGGCTCTTAGCAGGTGGAGGTTGTGTCTTGGCACTTCATCTTGTCCTGTCCTTTTGGAGTCAGTCACTCCAGCCTCCTCTGCGCCCAAGCCACGGCCTGCTAGCAACCGGCCTGCTAGCCAACGGTCTGCTAGCCTCTGGCCTGCTAGCAACCAGCCTGATAGCCTCCAGTCTCCTTCACTCTTCAAGGGCACGTGGCTGGCCATATTCCCGGGGACCTGCGGTGGCCACAGGAGAAGTGGTCGTCAGGGTTGCCGACACCATTGGCAGCCGCCCAGCACCCCAGAGTCTCCACTGCCCAGCACTACAGACTGCCCTGCTTCTTTTCCTGATTCCTGGTTGGCGGTTCAGTCGACTCCTGTTCCTGTTTTCCAGTCGGCGGCCCGTCCAGCCTCTGATTCTGTTCCCGAGTCGGTGAACCGGCCGACTCCTGCCCCCCGGACCCGGTTGGCGAACCGGCTGACACCTGTTCTTGTTCCCGAGTCTGCAGTCCAGCCAACACCTGCACCAGTTCCCGAGTCGGCGGTCCATCCAGCACCTGTTCCTGAGTCGGCGGTCCGGCCGACTCCTGCCCCCCTATATATACCGGTCCTTTCCCTTTGTTCTTGGTCGAGTCATTGATGTTGATCATCTTTGATTGATTGTTGGTCATCTCTTCGTGTCATGTTCCTGGTGTTTCCCTGCGTATCAGTTCTTGAGTGTTTGTGAGTTTATTTTGTATCTAATAAATCTCGGAACCGCTTCAGCCTCCCTGCCTCTCTGCATTTGGGTCCTTCCCCTGCTGCCTTGATGGCATATCATAACAGAATGAATTCTAAAGTATACTTCATGCTTTTCGGGTACTCAGCTTGGAGGACATACTGTACAGCAAGCCATACAAAAAAATGGTCAAACTAACTGGTTTTCTTTTGGTTCCCATAAAGTTGATGTTTTGAAGATTTTGACAGGCATATTCTACTTCATATAATATTTGTCTACAATGAACAGTTGTAAGAAGCAGGTGACAAATATATTTTAGGAAATATTTAATGGGAAAATCAAGAGGTTAAAATGTTAAATGTCAACTGAAAAACAAAAGTGGTTTTGCCATTTTACCACCTTTATTTTTTTTCAATTCATGAAAAATGAAATGTGAATGAAAACATTTGAGGGCTTTGATAAACCTGTGAGTGTTTTTGTCCTGTCAGGTCGTACGGTGGGACAAAAAACAGTATAATGACGTTTGGAGCTGAAATTAAAGCTGACTGCATTCATCCAAACTATCTTAAATCAATCTTTCATACATAACAGATTTGCTCTATTCCAAAATGTAATATTATTTTTCACTGAGCAAATTTAACTGAGGTTTCAATTACAAACTAATAAGTTTGCTTCCAAATCCCCAAATAAAAACTCCCATGTAGAAAATGTTGGTGTCCAATTTGTTACAAAACTGAAATAACACATGAGGGAGTTCATTTCAAATGCACGTGTGATTAGCAAACAAATGATCTGCACACTTCTCACTGTCCAAAAGAGACAGAAAAGACTTTTCCAGGAAATATGTGGAGATTACTTTACCTTTTTCTTCACTGGCCACATATAGAACTACACGTAACAACCTGTGTCTATAAAATACAACCAGTTAGATGTGGTTGAATCCGTCACTGTTTCTTTACACATCAGTTATTGTTGTTTTAAGTACCAATACAGTTCATGCAGACCTACGAGCTGTTTAAGTGAAAATAAGACCTCAAAGTCAATGTGAAATTATAAAATGTGAAAATTAAATCAGTGATTTTGCATCATAATGCTGAAAATGTTTCTTTTTGGTGGTGAAAGAGACATTACATGTTAAAAATACACCAGTTTCTAAAGGTTCACTCATTGTTTAGTTCACTATCTAAACAATACAGACTTTATTGTCAACATGAAAGGCACACATTCCCACCAAATTGTCACAGGAAAATCTGTTATCTTCCTCTAGAACATACATTACATAAGATCAAATTACACTAATAGGAAGTGTAACAACAGCTCCATCTGTACTAATACAGAAATGTGAGATAAATGTAGGATATGGTACTATATCATCACCACTATGTGATTACCACAATACATGCATTTCCATGATGTGTCATAATGCATTAATTAACTTAACTTCACTGTTAACATAGCGTGCCAAAACAGGGCTGATTGCCAGTAGCTGCAAATTACAAGTCAGCTGCTGATTACTCATGCAAAAAAATAAAACACACATGCAGAGGTATAGCAGAAGCTGTACTAAACTGAACTAACTGAAGAGGTTTCATTCTCTCTCATTTTATTTATATATATATATATATATATATATATATATATATATATATAAACCCCACACAAAGAGTCTGTAAGTCAGAGTTGTGAAAAAGCAAGTGTGTGACACTTGAAAAGGTAAATCAAAAGCTGTTGTTTTACAAAAGTGGCATAATAAATGGTAATAACAGCAACTGTTACATAATCCGTTTACACAGACACAGCAGCTGGAGTCAACAGGTGTGTTAAGCAGGTTATGTAACATTACAGCTAATTGAGCTCCCTATTAGTCATACCCCAGTTTGTCTTAGTCACCCCTCTGAACCCACACACCAGACTTTGTAGGTCCCACCTCTATGGTAGATGGCATGTGGGACGTTGCTATTAAGCAAAAGCACGCTGGGAGAGATGCACTTGCTGCATCAGGTGTGAGGTTTGAGTTTTTGTTAATAAATGTTCATGCTATTCAGAACGCTAAAAATGTCCCCGCTGTGGGACAATGAAGGCTTATCTTATCTTATCTTATCTTATTAATAAAAGGTTTATTTAAACCTGTACTAAAGTCCAACTGAAATTAAATCAAATTTAGTTTTTGTCTGCTACAGCATACATATCTGCTCTGTAAATCACTCGTCCTAGCTTGTTGAACGAGGCACCAAACATACATTCACTGGGAGAAAGTGCAGCGCTAACATCAGTTTTCAGGCTAGTTTTCAATTAGCTACCCAGCTGCAGCACATTAAACAGCACGTAAACGTACCTGCAAATGTCACTTTGGTCAAACACAGACATCGACACGCCCCTCCAGCCTGCTGAGACAAGGAGCATTTCTAATATTTCCCCAAAGACCCTTTTTCTTCTTTTTTTTAAATAATATAAAATGATTAACAATACATTACAATTCATTTTTGAAGCATGACAAGCTGTAAACAAGACTGACATATTACCACTTTATAAAGTTGTTATGGCTAATGTTAGCAAAAGTTGCCCGTTTACACATCCAGAAGATACAGAGCAACATTAGCATTCATTTGGAGTCTTGTTTTTGGCCACATCACGAATTAAGTCCAATATTCACTCTCCTTTTAGCTCTGGTTTTGGTCTCCACCAACTCCTGAGGGAAATATTGGGCTCTTTAGCTGCTAAATGCTCTACTAATTAGTGCAGCTATAATACTATGTTTTTCTTCTTTAACAACTTAGCTCTTACAGATATTACCAAGCTCTCACTGGATATGTGCATCTTTTCATCATCTACTTTGTTGTTCTGGAGAGTTCCTTGTATTTCCTTGTTTGTCAGAAGTCAAGCATCACATATTCTGTGATCAAAGTCACTGTCAGTGTACTGCCAATTGATTTAGAGAGAAAAAATGAATACATTTGACTCTTTGATTCTTGACTTTTCACTACCATTTTGCCTCTGCGACAGGGTTATGAAACATTTAGGGAAACATTTTCAGCTCTCATTTGCAGTGAAAAAAAAATTAGAGATTAGAGCTTCCTGCGGAATACCAGCGTTCTGCTAAGCCCTTCTGTTTTAAATGATTCACTCAGTGACTCACCCCAAAGCTTAATAGGCCTTGAGATGGAGCTGCACCAAAGGGCCTATGGTGTGACTCACACTCAGCCCCATTAGGTCTACTCTTAGAGCAGCACGGCAGGGCTGTTTGTCGTGCGTCATTTCCAACACCAATGTGCTTTTCTTGGAATAAAACATTAATTACAGAGGTTTACGAAAGCCAGTAGCATATTGTAAAGCCTGGAAAAGATCAGGCAGAGGGATTTTGTGTAATCCCAAAAACAGAAGGTTTTGAAAAATATACGCAAGGAAACAACTAAAGAAATCCTATCCTCTTCGCTCTATTTGTCGTCATTATTCTCCTTTCTCCCCAACTCTGTTTCCAGCCTCTTCAGTATTGGTTGGCTTAATAGGTGTCCCAATGTCCCGTCCTGACATAGGAGCTTCATGGATTTAAGAGAGATTTCCTCACGTGTTTGTGTACAGTATGTGTGCATGACAGAGAAGAGAGTGATTACATAAATCTTAATGCTGTAGGGTTCAAATGTTCACTGGAGAGGAGTAAACCCAGGACAGTACTTCACCTTGATATACCGTATATTCTGCACAATAGAAGAAGTTATTTTATGGATAGAGTTAAAAGGGTACTCCACCAATTTTACATGTGAAGATCTTGATTTTATTTCTCCAGGATAATACACTCAGGACTCCCTCAAAAGCAGTATTGATACTGAGTATATACATTAAAACAAGCAATAAAACATCAAGACAATTAAAAACATTGAAGGGCATTCCTTGTCTATTTTAAGGTGATTTAATACCTTCAATTAAGTTCAGTTTTATTTATAGTGCCAAATCATAACAAGGTTATCTCAGGGCACTTTTCATATAGAGCAGGTGTTGACTGTATACCTTTTATAATATTATTTACAGAGACCCAACAATTCCCACTAGCACTAGGCAACAGTGGCAAAGAAAAACTCCCTTTAACCCCCTCCCTTCAACCACTTTAGCACTGCAGAATTTGTACTATGCGTTTCCCTGAAACCGCTTTGTCTGCCAGTAAGGATATTGGTCTTGTTGAGATAGTCAAAAACCTGCCTATGAACGGATTTTTGCAAGACTTTCTTTAGATGTTGCACAAAGGATGGATACTGGGCGGTAATTTGCTACCTTTAGAATGGTCGCCTGCTTTGTATATTGGTGTTAATTTGTGCAATTTTCCATTACTCAGGTACCTCCACCATGACCATGGATAAATTAAAAGCATCTCTTAAATGTCTCACTATTACAGGGGCAGCGTCTTCTCTATCACTAATTAGCATCTCTAAATAAATGATTTCATTAGGAGCTTTTTACAGTAAAGTCAGAAAATAACCATCATGATGTCATTCAGTTTGGACTTCAAATCTTTACGCAAAGCCTGTACTGCAAGCAAGGGGCAATGGAGTTTAAAAGACACGGGCATTTATCAGGAAGCGTGGCTCGAATGAAAAGTACAATTCAGTTGCATTATGGGAAATGTAGGATCAAGCATGTTTGAAGTTTGAAGGTCAGGATATTTCGGCCTCTGCTTCTTCAGTTTTTTTACCATCCTTTTTGAGTCCCCTTATTTTATGAAAGTAAAACAATAAATCAGCAGATAACACCTTTTTAAAAGTTGAAATACAACCACAGTAATATGATGAATATAATGAGTGTCAAAATGACTCTGCCAATGAGGAACTGTATGTATGAATATACATCTGAGTGTAGAGAAAACAGGGCGTTCCTTTGACAGAAAAGGTTTGGCACCCTACAGTTTCCCTGTTCATGCCAAAATACCACCTCTAGTCACTATATCAATGGCTTTGGATATTCATGAAATCACAAGGCAGCCTTGGACAGCAGCCAATGACTGTTCCATCTTGGCTGTCAATAATGGTTTGTTGACTTCAAGCCTACTGTATGTCAGCGGCTTTCCTATGCCTCAGGGGTGCACAGGCTGTAGAACAGTTCTCAGTTTGTATCCACTGTCAACTTAAAAACAATCACAAGACATCATCTCGTCTGATGCAATAAACGGCCGCCATCGAACAAATTTTCAATGGCACTTTCCAGGCAACGCTGAAAGACAGAAGGTCTAGTGCTGTTTTCCTTTTCTTTGCTTTTCTTCCTCTTCTGAGTAATGCATAACTTGCAAGTGATGCCACAAGTCACCCTCGGTCTGAACCAGTCACAAGGGTATAAAGGAGCTGAAGGCTCAGTGTAATCTGTGCATAAGTCTGAAGAGGTAGCAGGTGGATCAGTAAACCTTAAAGACAAATTTGTTGTCAGCTACGCTGGTTAAAATCTTACTGTACCCACAGTTAGCAGTAACATGGTAATCACTGAGAAGAGAAAGGGGACGTTTTATGACAATTTATCTAGCAAACACATGAAGAGCTGTCCATTAGAGAAAAAAAAAAAGCAGGAAAGACATTAACAATGTTTAAGCAGTACAAAGACAAAAATTCATTTGGTGCACTTCTACTCAGCTGTAGATACATTTTGCCTCATGAGTCAGCCATTAATGTTGAATGGTCTGTTGAACACCAGGTGCAAACTACTGCTTGGCACAAACACTTGGCCAATTAAGTGCCTTCTGATTTTCCTTTTTGTTCTTCTAACATCCAAACAAGACAGATTACATTGCCAGTAGATTTCCCTGGTTGAACAAATAAGTTAAAAAATTGTTTGCTGGGATGAACAAATAAGGGACTCGACTGGAGGGGCTAATATGTAACTGAATTCTCTCAGAATAAAAGGAGATTGTGGACAAAAGCTGTGAAATGAATGAAGATACCTTTTCCAGACAACTAAAATAATTTGCAAATGGTATGAGGCACTGTTGAAAGAAGCCAATGTGCAGAAGCATATGATTTTATTGGTCATGCCAAATGATTAAAGTCACCTAAAAAAATTAGAGTAAATAAATAAAAGTATGAGCACCTGAGAGGGATAAAAATGAGGAAGTCCTTACATGGATGTTTCATGAGATAACAGTTCTGACTTTACTTAGGAGAAGAAAAGACAAACTGATTGAGGAATATTAGTAGTTCACCTTGAGTTTATACTTGTCTGAACTGCCCCGAGATGTCCTTGGTTTCAACCAGCTTCATCAATCAACCAAAGAGGATCATAGAGAGGATATAGCAGGATGGTCATATTACAATAAAGCAATAAGCCCCAAGAGGCCGTGGTTTACAGTGATTTCAGATAAGGGGCGTTGTTAGGCACAATGCGGATTATTGCTTTTATAAGACAGTTACTACATATACCTGGCAAGGTTTCATAAAATAAACACATAGCAACAAAAAATACAATCATTTATTTATAATAAATAATCATTCTTTCGCCAAGCAATGTAGTTCTTCAGCGACATTTAGCAGAATGGTTGCCAAACAACTGTCATGGAAGGCCATGGAGGCAGATCTGCCACGACAAGCCATCTAGGCGGCAGGGAGACGACCCAAATGCAGACAGTCGGGGAGGCTCCAGCAGATGAAAAAGGGGTTTTAATAAATGACAAAAAAACGCTTACAAACAGGTAGCATGGACTACAGGAACTCAGGAAACCACACGCAGGGAAACACCAGGAACATGACACGGAGAGACTCAGAAAACCACAAACCACAAACCACAAACCACAAACCACAAACCACAAACCACAAACCACAAGGAACCACAGGAACATCAACCACATCAATGACACGACAACGAACAAAGGAAAGGGACAGGCATATATAGATAAGGAGACAACGAGGGAAACAGACACAGGTGGGAAACAAGACACAGGTGAACCTAATCAAAACTGGTGGGAACAGAACAATGACAGGAAGTAAATAACACACGAACACAAGACCAGGGATTTACAAAATAAAACAGGAAACAAGACCAAACAAGAGTCCTTCGTGGACCATGACAGCAACACACAGATGCAGTGGAAAGCATGTTTAAAGATTGAGATGATTATTAACATTAGTTGTGCAAATGTTAAAGTAGTGTTCAATTATGTTAGCACTCCTCTTTGCTGGTACAGGGGTGTTTGAAACAAGGATATTGCTCCAGCATCTTCTCTCGTCAGTAAGATTGCAGGGACGATTCCCATTTCACTGACAGGATTTCTCTTGCCTCTAGGCCAAGATTTGGCAAGATTTTTGTACATGGTGCTTCGTAAGCAGTGGGTGTAGGCTAGATTTACAAATCCGTGGCAACATGGAGTCAAGGAAGCGAACGGACCACATAGTCTGTTTCTTGACTTTTCCAGCTCTTCAGTCCCTCTCTCATTAATTTCAGCGTGTCTCCTTTCTTTTTTTATCTTCCTCCTCTATCCTGTCCATCTCTTTCAACCACTCATCTACGCTAAGCCCTGCCAGTAAACCAAAGATTCACAACAAAATCTGACAATTTGAAACAATTTATTTGGCGCCGTAATACTGATGTAATGTGGTCACTGTATGTTTATAGAGTATTTTATAATGGCTTCAAATGCAGCTCAGCCAGTTATAATCAAGGAACTATTCGTTTTATAATTCTAAATTAAAACTGCTGAATACATGGCTTTTAATCTTTCTTTTTAAGTATTTCTCTATAACATTAAATATTCATGACTAAATAAGCAATAATCCAAGTTAAAAAAAACAACACCCTTAGGTATTATTTATTAAGAGTTTAACCATCAAAACCTCAGCTAATCTGCTTCATCAGGACTGTGTGATTTGATCGATTTTGATCAACTCTCATCAAACAACCCAAGTGTCATCAGATTAGACTAAATCCTGATTGGTGCACAGAAGTAAAAGTATTTTGGGGGCATTTTTATGCTTTTATTGAAGACAGACGACAGGAAATTGTAAGACTACAGTATTACTATATATTCTCTGCTGTCTTGAGCTATAAAAGTCTTTACTATATACTGTAACTATATACACAATTAAATAGCTTTGGCATACACAACTGCTTCTGCCTATAACAATAAACCATAGGACTGTAATATTAAATAAATGGATTGATAAACCAAGAAAACAGAATAATAAACTGAGCGCACAGATTATGGTAAATCTTAAAGTATGAATAAAATTTGGAAATATTATAATTATTTTTAGGTAATGTTATGCAGTATTGAATTTGCAAAAGCACAGACTGTTAACAGGTGTTAGAAAAATTGTGAAAATACTATAGTATCCCATGTACTGTACTCAATAGAGTGAAAGCGAGTCACAGCATGTTAGCCATTGTACAATTCCTCTTTGATTGTTAAATCACAAGTTTTATTTATAAACACATCCCCCTGGCCATACCTATCACATAAAAATAATGTGTTACAATCAGCAGGACTTACACAGTGACAATCAGCCACTGATAGTTATGTGCAGGAGAGGACGTGTGAAACATTTATTATTAATCAGTACTTTTAATTCAGTGGACATAAATAACAAATTATATTACCCTAATACTAAACACCCCTTTCTTTCTGAAGGTCAGAGGTCCATATCAGAAGTCTTATCACTTGACTGAGTGCTCCTCTAAATATTTTATATTTGTCTATCAATTCATTTTTCTTACCCATGTGACCCCCAGGAATCTCCGTAGATTATTAATGTGACCATTTTGTAGTCAATTTAAGAATGTACTTTGTCACAGAAAATCTTTGCCTCAGCTGAAGAATAACAGAGAGACAGACAAAGAGATGAAGGGAAACACAAGGAATTCGGTTTGATCTATTAGCCTGTAGCACTGTGTTTTGTGTGTGAAAGAGAGAGAGAGGCGGTATGCGTTCAGGTTAGAGGGTTTATCTCATTTCACTGAGTACACAGGATGAACGGTGTCAAACGATTGGTCACGCCATGCCTCCCCCCAAGGCAGGTTCACAGACAGCACACTCACAGAGCGAGCTCTGAGGCTTCACAGTAGTACACGGTAGAAGCAGTTAGATTGCACGCAGCTTAGCGGCCGCTTTTTTTCTTCTGCCTGCTGACTTGTCACTCTCTGCTCTGCACTGCATGCCACTGGTCCGTCCCCTGTAGGAGAGAAGAGGGATTGTTTAGGCTTCTTTCAGCTCCTCCAAAGCCTCTTCAGCAGCAACGCTTGTGCAGTGCTTCCCTGCAGTCCCAGACAACAGCTGCTGGCCTCTTTACAGTTCTAGGCTAAACTGCAGGGGATCCAACAGCAGCAGGAAAGCCCCAAGATGGGCTATGAGAGCCCAGCAGGGCCCGTCAACCTCAGACCCATCTGTGAACTTAGATGAAGAAACTCCCTGTAATGTGAAAAAGAAACAGGCCTCAGCTGTGTAGGGCAAGACAAGAGATTTACATTCCCTATAACTGGTCAGTGGGATGCTTGCTAGGTTTTCAGCACCACACTAGGGAGAAAACAGGAGTAAGAGCACACCTATAGTTCGTTTGCTCCGGTCCTAATCAGTTGATGAGTTTGTGTGACAAGAAACCGAACCAAGGGGAAAAGTTTACAGAGAAAAATCCAAGCGAACTAAAATGCATCACTACAAGTCATAAGTGCACACCGCTTATTGGTCAGATGTGTCTGGGGCGGGAGCAAGAAAGTAAACACAGGAAGAAGGTCCTGTGTTCTGGACTAGTGCATATTTCTGTGGGAGAAACATTGCTGGTTCATTCTCCGGCTAGCTGCTACTACTAGAAACAGTTTGTTGCATCCCAGAATGCAAAGCACACCTACAGCTACAGGAGCCGTTTTGCTCAAACCTGCGGAGTACACCTGGTAGTTGGGTCAGATCGAGGTCGGATCACGTTCCCACCATAAACGAACCACTCCAGAGTTCGTTTGGAACCGGACCCAGACCACCTCCTCTAAAGGATCTCGGTGCGGTTGTTTTGGTCCGCACCCGAGTGCGATTACTGTGTTCACATCTGCCCAAACAAACCGCACTAACCAGGCAAACACACAAGGGTTAATTTTAACTGAACCAAACAGGTTCGGTGTGAAAACGCCCTAAAAGTCCAGATAAATTTGACACTGATCACAAATTGTTCCACTTTGATTTCACTATTTAGTTGCTCTCCTTAATGAGAAGCGTCTGTAGAAAAATGTAGCGCTGACAAATCATTGTTGAATCCTTAGAGTTTGCATCTAATATGCAAACACCATGACAGGAATACATAATCTTGGCAATAGAAACCTAAACTGGCAGAATCTGGAAGGTGTTGCAAGAGCTTCAAGCTTTGACCTGAACATGTTCTTGCAATAATACTGTAAATGTTGCATCACCTTATTTGCTCAATGTGTTTTTCCAAATGCTGAATGTTTTGCTAAAAACACTGTTTTCATTGTGATAAAAGAAGCACTGTTCCTTCAAGCAACAGAGCATCGCATGCATACCAGAAAAGCCTTAGCTGCCTGTAGATGGGTAGGAACTGGAGGCCACCTTTTCTGCATGTCATTCCCCATATCTTTCTCCCCTCATTTCCTGTCAGCTCTCTACTGTCACATCTCTAATAAAGACATAAAAATGCCACAAATAACAAAAAAGGTAAATAAGATTTGTTTTGTGTGAAGGCAGCTGGGCCTCAAATACAAAATGAAACTTAACTGATCCAAAATAATGTCATTAAGCCAATAAATATTCATATCAGCAGTATGCTGGTGCACAGACATTCCACGTAGCTCATTAGTCCGTTACTGCCAGCTTTTACTGATAGTATTGCTGTGTGTCAACAAATGTTTAAAATGCATTTAAAGATCCCACGTATATAAATGGCTCTACTTTGAATACTAATTTGTATCTGATATGTTCTTTTCACAAAAACAGTTCAATTATCTTGTTCAAATCTTTGAAATGACGTCTCCTCCTTCTCCTTCATTAAAAATCCAGAATCTATAAATAGAAGTTTTCCTGCTGGACAGCAGCTGTTTCCTGCTTCACTGTGAAGTCCATTCTCATGTGTAAATATATGTTTGAGGAGTGTAGGCCTCACCCATTTCAGTGTTCTTTTTCTATTTCTTCTTCTATTTTCTGATTTCATTTACAGAAAACAACTAGGGAAAAACCGATAACTAAACTTAGCTTTAGTTTTAGCTAAGGTTAGCCGCAGCTATCTCACAAACTAGCTTTCACTTGATATAGCCTTTAGACTTTAGCTGTCCAGTTAGCTGTTTTTCTATGGCAGAGAGTGCAGTAAGTGCTGTGACGAGTCCTACAGATTACACACAGATGACCAAATCAGAGCGCAGTAACAAAGTGCAGATACCGCGCTAGTTCAGTTTTGTAGTTATTGCAAATTTGAAAAGCTGTTCCCATGGAACTTACACATTTTTATGCCATAATATTTTTTTTACATAGTAAAACACACGCAGATAAATGTGAAAACATCCTTCCAGTGTCAAACGCTGCACATACATCGTGAGTGGAGGGGAACTTTAAAGCTACTGATCAAACTATCTACAAATCTGACAGCTCAGTGGCTGTGTGTGGCACACAATGCAGCGTGCAGGCCAGTAAAAGCTGCCAGCGGTCTTAGCGATTGCTACTGTTTGTTTACTGTAATTATTCTAACGTTCCAGAGTTAATAGAATTTATTGGTATTAAAGTGCTACTCATAGCACCTTTAACTCTACTTACAGCCAACAGTGTTTAATTATTGGCAGAGGTTTGACAGAAGCACAATAGCTGAACTGAGAGGCAAATGACTAGATGGAGCCTCTCACCCTGACTCATTAAATCGTAGCCGCAGTGCTCTTGTCATGTTGAGCCTCGCCATCAAATAACCCTGCAGACCATTCCAGATATTGACCAGTATTTTGAGAAAAGCTCGCCAGCAGTACACTCTCCTCCAGTTAGCCATTGCTTTCTGAACTTATTTTAGGGTCTCCCTCTCCTGCTTCTGATGTTTTCCTTTAGCGGTGCGGCAGGCATTCAATAAAACATCCCACTCTGAGGATATGTAGAGATTTATTGGTCCACATGGCCGACTGATGGAGGGAGGTAGAGATAGGGAGACCTCTGAATGTCAATTGACAGGAACACACATACACACACGCAAATAGTTCCACCATCTATCTCTCTCAAACACACACACACTATCTCCTCCTCCTTGTTTCTCTCACAAACACAATCATACTCTCCCACTCTATGCTTATCACTAGCATGTGCACACGTGAACACCGACACACACACGCACCCACACACAAACTGATCCTGTATTTCAGCGAGTGAAAGGTGCTAACATTCTGATCTACAAAAAAACTCCAGCTGTGGCTGTACATGCATGCCACAAGTGAATAAAGTGCCTCGTGTGTGTGTGTGTGTGTGTGTGTCCTTTGCAGTAATCCATTCTCCAATGCAGAGTATTTTTAATTAGTTGGGAAAGTCTGGAGAGGAAGGGGGGTCTCTGGGTGTTCGTCGATTTACACCACAGACAGTGACATTAAACAAAGCCTCGACATCACACACACACACACACACACACACACGCCCCTATTGACTGATGCACAACACAGTCAACATGCGCACACACACACAGGCACACAAGTAAATACTCACAAACAGACCACATCGCAATTACACACATACATGCTGCAGACATACCAACACACTAAAGGCTGGTAATAAAAGTTGTTATATAAGGGCTTTGTCTTAAGGTGAGTCCAGTTTCTCACCAAGTTGGGTGCATCTGTGATGGTCTGTTTATTGACTTACTGACGTAATAAATCACCCCTTGTTTGTCATTTGGGAGCTGAAGGCACTCATCACTGCTGGGTTCATGCTTCTCATTTAATTGAGGGATGTGTAACCATCACTTTGTGGAAAATATCTGTTTGCCAGCGCTGGTTTGTAATACCAACAAGGCAACATAAAACTGGGGTTTCAAGAGAATCGTTTTTGACTTCAAGGCTCCACTGTTTTCATGATGAGTAAACCAAACCTTTTCCATTATTAAGACATTTGTTATACTCTGTCTTCAATAGGTGTTGTTCCCATTTAATGTGTACTTAGATATTCAGGCAGTTTAACACTCCTCTAAACAGGAATTGAGGAACAGAACAGTTTGGCAGGTTTATCAGGGGAACAGCGAGAAACTGTGGATAGAGATAAAAGGAAGATACACTTCTGAGGATGCTGTGTAAGTATAATCTGAAATTAAAAAAGCGGTAAAATGGCACACAAATGCCTAATGTGTATATACAAAAAGACAAACAGCAATACATAAGTTAGTGAATATGGATAGGTATATCAAGGTACTGTAAGTCTGCAATGTAGAAACAAAGCTATAGCTAGCTTATACTGTAGCATATAACAGCTGTTAGACAATCCAGCAAGCCCTTTTGTTTGAAGTATACTGACGCCCTCACTCCAAGGCTGTATCTATCAATCAAATGGTTATGTTTGGGTTTGAGTTGGAGATTATTTGTTAGAGGTTATGGTTCTGAGTGGCACTACTCAGGACAAATAAAATCCTAACTTTTGAGACAGTCCTGTATCAATCTTACAGTATTTACCTTTAATTTAGTGCTGCTACAGTACATCAACCCCACAAATCACCAAATCTGTCACTGACAGAAATTGCTAAGAAGAACAAATATATTTTATGCCCACATTTCTCTGCAGGTACACATAAGAAAACAGATTATGTTTTATTTCTTCCTACAGCCAAATCTGTTTACTTCTTCACATTCCAGCAGCCGTTATAAATGGTTAGCTGGCTTGTTACTGCCACACCAGAGGCATTACATGTATGCATGTGGACACCGTGTAATCACCTGAGCAGAAGTAATGCAACACCAGCCTGAAGTCAGCCAATCAGACATAATGTAACACTTGTGTCAAGCATGTAGAGAACAGTTCCCTGCAGATTCAATTTTAGTTTACTTTAAAAAAAAAACCACTTGAAATTCAGACAGAGCTGATACTTCAAAGTTTAGTTTCAAAGTAACTTTTTAGACCTTTAATGGAGCTCTCACTTTGGGTGTGTGTGTGTGTGTGTGTGTGCTCGCTGCCCCATGCTGTGGGTTCCAGTCCTGTTATTTCAGTGGCCATTAGAGAAATGGTGACCACTTATACAGCAACACACACACGCACACTTTTACACCAGGAAAGGCTTCACATACACAGGCGCGCACACACACACACACACACACACACACACACACGAGCAACACCTATGCATGAGTTCACAGACACAGTAGGATCTAAATGTTGTACATTTGCTTCCTGTAGCTGAAGTCCTCTCCTACGACAGCTTGCTGGTTCTGCACTGTCCTGTGACTGGAAGGTGTCCAGTTTGTGCAGAAGGCAGAGGCATAAGCAAAACCAGATGAAGACATAGTGAAATTAATTCAGACAGTAGATACTGACATCCATGATCCAAGGTCATGCAGAACCTCACCTCTCTCATGCAACTCAAGACACTGGTTGTTGTTGTTGTCTTTCAAAATGACACATTTTCAGTGCTTGTTTCAAGCTGTTTTTTGTTGTTTTTTTACATCAGTTAAACCTAAGCATAGGTTATATTTGAACAAATGACCAATGCAATCTCCTTATGTACTATGTGTATAAGTAACACTAAATTTTGGTATGATTTTATCCCAGGAATATCTACATGGGAAGAGTTTTGCGTTCTGTCAAATGCTAAACAGACGGTCAACGAAGTATCGACTTCACACTTTATTGCTGAGTGTATAGTATTGCTGAGGATTCCCTGAGGACTCCCTTGGCTCCCTTGGGTCCTCAGTAATACACCTGCCAAGTGTGAAGTCGATCGGATGAGCAGTTCTGGACAACGCTGCAAACAGCACTTACGGGGGCCAAGCAATCGGCTAGCTAGTTCCCGCAATTTCCCATTACCTGACCTCTCCCACCCACCTGCACACCTCCTTCTACTTCCCCATTAGCCTTGCAGTATATATACCGGCCCAGTCCCATTCATTTTCCGCCAGATCGTCTTACGTGCTTTCAATTTAGCGGTCCAGCCATCATCTTGGCATGCCTGATTCCTGCCTGTGTGAACCTTTGCCTAATTTACCCTGATCTCTAAATGGATACATTTGCCTTACCTTCCTTGCCTGTCTGGTATTGACTTTTGCCTGTTTCTGACCCCGAGCAGAACTGAACTTTTGTTGGCTGGCTTGTTTGTCACTACTATAGATAGCACAAAAGACAGTAGCAAGAAAGTAGTAACGATAAGGATGAGAATAGTAATTTCAGGTTAATCTCGTGTGTTACCTTGCAGCTTATTTTACAGGTTAATTTATATATTTGGCGGTATATACAGATTGACAAGGCAATGGTAAGCTTGTGGTTAGTTATTCAAGTCAAATGCCAGTAAGCAAAGTAATAGGACTCCAATTTGAGCAGGAAAAGTCAGTATTTTCCACCCTGGTAGGATGTTCCTGGCCTTATTGCCCTCTTTGCCCTTTCTTTTTCTGTGTGTCAGTGTTTCAGTAACAATTTGAACTTGTGGTCAGGGGTCAACTGCTCTGAAACAGCCCAATTTCTCACTCTGAAAGATACATTAGTCTCCCCCCTGTACTCCCACTTTCTTTAGTTTTAACTAAAAAAAACATCTTCACTCACAAATAACATTTACTTTATATTCAGAGGAAAAGCATTTATTTACCAAACAGCACTGCCATTGAATGTTCTTATAGTCTAGGATAGTTTAAGGACAGTTTGTTTATTCACTCACATACAGTCAAAGTGAAGAGTTCAAACTCAAGAATGTCAGCTTGCTAATGGCTTCCCATGTAAAGTGGGAGGATGATAACTAATAATATAAAAACTAATAAGGGTATGGGGTTGGAAGGTCTTTGGATAATCCAGTTTTAATCAGATTTTTCCATTTTAGTAGCATGTTTCTGTAAGGATCCGAAGGACTCTCAGTTGGACTTGTGTGTGTTTTGTGTGCTTCCTGTTTTATTTTGAAGTTCTCTGGATTTGTCTCTTGTGTATTATTTACTTCCTGTCTTTGTTCTATTTCCCGCCTTTTTTGATTGTTTGCACCTGTGTCTAGTTCCCCACCTGTGTTTACTTCCCTCGTTGTCTCCGCCTCTATTTATACCGGTCCCTTTCCCTTTGTTCTTCGTTGGGTCATTAGTTTGAGTTTGCCTGCCTTGTGTTTCATGCGTTCTGTTCCTCGTGATGCCATGTTCCAGTGATTCCCTGAGTGTGTGCTCCTACGTCCTGTCTAGGATATTTGTGAGTTTCTTGTTGGATAATAAACCTTAGGACATCGTCAACTTTCCTGCCTGTCTGCTTTTGGGTCCTCTCTCTGCTGTCATCATGGCAAACCATAACAGTTTCCTTCAATTGACCACTTGTTACCTTAGATACTGTTGCTACGCCTTTCAAGCTTTCCATTTTCATAGGGCACATACAATGCAGTTTACATTGATAATGGGGGCACATTTACCCCTCAAAATTGTCAGAAATCTTCGAAGTAAAGGGTCCTTTATTTCAGACAGAAGTCAACAAAAGTAGGCTTATCATTCGAAGCAGACTACCATTGACTGCCTGCTAAAAGGATGACTGTCGCTAGTTGATTTTATTACCTAGCTAGCTGATTTAGCGTACGTTAACCCCACGTTATGAACGTTAGCTTCATGAGTTGGTTGAAAATGCCATATCCAGCTGACTTCTTAGCATTTCCAGCTGACTGGATGCTGATTTGATGGCTACATACATGATGTGCTCAAAGACTGATGCTGAAGCTACATGTCCCTGGCAAACGGTCAGCATCCTCACCAGTTGCTGATCCTTGTAGAAGACATGGAATTAAATGGCAGCATTGCTGTGCCGCAGTGAGGAACTAGTTTTTTTTATAACATAACCCTGTTTAGCTGCTTAGCTTCCATACGTGGACAAGCAAGACAGAAGTTAGATTTAGCTTTTATTGTTCATATTTTGAAAAAATATGTTTCACTTTTAACATTACAAGGGTAAAGGTTTTTAGGATGAGGACAAACGCATGTGTTTGGCAAATGCAGGGCTATCTTGGAAAACGAGTTTAGGTAGGGCGGCTGGAGGGTAAACTTGCACAAATCCAGTAAAGAGCAGGACAGAGCTGCCTACAATACCCTACACTCTGACATAGTAATCTGTAAGCCCACAAAATATTATAGTATGAAATGACACTGGGTAAGGTTACTACTGGGCTATATAGCCTAGTTTACTAGTCCAACAAAACTTCCATAAAGTAATGGTCAGCCTAAGTCATTAGTGATGAATGAGTGGCTACTAGTTCAAAGCTAATCAGCAACCACAGAAAGTGGTCGTTTATTCAGATTCACGGATACTTATGAACTAATCATTACCTAATGATTCATTAATATAGTATCTCCCAGTCTGTTCTCTAGTCACTCATCATTATCTACTATATAGTCCTCAATTCGGAGTTATTCAGGAACTACTCATTAACGATTCATTATCAGGTCATTCCTCTCTCGTTCCTTAGTAACTACTCACATTTGTGTGTACCGTATTGGAAAGAGTACCAAAACAAACCACCATCCAAACTCTTTATATATGGAATATTGCTCTTGCCGCAGCCCCACATTACATTACTTCACCATGTAAATAAATCCAAATCTTGACAGGCCTATGTTTGCAGGGTTTAGCGAATGGTCAATTCCACTATTTCTTGAATTTAAAAAGCAACTGTTCCACTGTGTGATAGTAATAATTACATCATTCTGTTGGAATCTCTCTCTTAGATCAGAGAGAAATAAGGCAAGAACTGACTAAATCTTAACTTAAAAAATGAATGCCCAATCCATAATGGATCTGTGTGTGTGTGTGTGTGTGTGTGTGTGTGTGTGTGTGTGTGTGTTAATTGTGTTCCTCAGTGTGAGTTTGGCTGTTTTTGTATTGCAGGTTTTGTGTACATGCATGCACGCGCATCTGTGAATTACATCCTTATCTTGTCCCAACAATAACCATGTCTCCAGCAAGACCTCTCATTCCCACTGTAGGGAAATAGGATTAGTGTACACACACTGAATATCTCTGGCGAGGGTCAACACACACACACACACACACACACACACACACACACACACACACACACACACAGCCTGGGGCTAATATCGCTGAGCTAAGAGTTCACAGCAGGATGTGACTATTAATATTTTTCATTTTTCTCTTGTTGCACAACAGTGGCTGATGGCATATTGCTGTGAAGTCAATACATAGGTTCAGCCATTTAACCTTTGGACGTGCACAGTCTTATATATGAGCTATTAGCTGATTGCCCCCTGCTGTGGGTTGTCTCAGTCTCATATATGAGATGCAAAACTCCTCAAAAGAATGATAATAGCACATGATGCAACATACATGCATGTGTAGGTGTGATCCTGAGCAGAAACCTCTGATTACCTTGAAGGCTAGCTCTGCATTTGCACATCACAGATCTGAGAATAAAATAAATCTTCTGACAGCTGCTTTTAAACATATGAACAGCAGATTGAGGCAGCAGGAGTCTTCACATGAGGAAAGTGGGCATGTGACCTGAAGGGTTGAAGCATTGAACCTCATAGAAAAATATGTGTGTGTGGGAGGGGAATGGTTATGGAGTTTCCTCTCATAACTGGTACTGCTAAAGGGCCCTGGAGTCCATATTAAACTTGCCAAATGCTCCAATTGAGCTGCTCAGTGGCTGACAGCAGAAGACCCAGTCAACTGTCCTTGGATAAATAAAGGATATACAGAATAAACAGACTAGTTTAAATAAGATATGTGAATATGTCCTTCCATATCTCTCTTGATATCTAGTAAGTTATTCAATAGAGGAGAGGAAGTCAGCAATTCAAAATGATTTGCTTTCATCCAGTGAGATCTTATTTGAATGAAAAGCAATACAGACTTGCAAGGCATCACTGTCCTTTTTTTCTCCTGTCAAAGCTTTTTAGTTTCCACCTGGAGGGGCGTTCTTTGAAGCCAGATGTAAGGTGTGGGCAATGTAACATCCAGGGCCAACTGGGCTCCAGGCCCCTCTGCTAATATGTTCTTTGTATTGTCTTTCACTGCTGTGACTTATTTCTTCTCGATTTCCTCCCTCACATGGGCATCTTGCAGCATTATCTGAGTGCTTTTGTTCCTGTGTGCTCCTCGTTGAACTATCCGGTCTGCAACACAGTGTTTTTTGTAATGCATTGTGATTGTAGGTGTCAGAGGCACATTATGTGGTCAATCCTACATGCTGTTCAGCTTTCAGAGAATCCCCGGCCCTCTCATAACTTCCACAGCTGCATTTTGTGTGATCTGCTGTCTATCTGAATGAAATCATAAAATATTGTAATGACTAAGGTACAAAATATCTTAAGCCCTTACTATCAACTGGCGTGCATCTGGCCCTCTCACTTTATGCAGTTTGTTTGTCTCACATCTCTCCCTACGCCCCCCCCCCTTCAACTCTCCCTCGCCCCACTGGGGAGGCACGCCTCACAGTATGAAAAACTCTGCTGTAAGTCAACAGAAATTTGTAAACTGTCAGATTTTTTTCTAAACATGTACCATTTATACAAAGGTAGCCATCTCCATCCATCCATCCATCCATTTTCTATACCGCTTTATCCTCACAGGGTCGCGGGGGGTTGGAGCCAATCCCAGCTGACTTCTTTATGGCAATGTTGGATTCAGAGGATTTTTGCTTTTTTTGGATTTGTTTTATCTAATTGCTAAATAGTCCACAGTAATGGACTTATGTTTTGTGTTGACATCACATTAATTGTAAGAAAAGTGACATTATTTATAATATTGTTTTTGTGAAAGACGTGCTTAATTCGATGTGCAAATATATAAAGTAGTCCTGCATACAAAAATGCAACCTACTTAACCACACTTAAGACAGTCAATGAAATATCTCCCGTTTTATTGCTGTTTGATATGTTGAATCATTTTTCTGAAGCCAACAGCACCACAGTCATCGTGTGTCTTGCTTGTTATGATAGCTGAATAGCTGTTGATGTTCACAAAGTCACATTTAGGAGGTTTTAAGTGCAGACATTGGGTTCTGTTTTTGCGCAGCCAAATCTACTGAAGAATCTGATGCCATCTTAAATTGGAAGCATGGCCACAGAAACTTGCAATTAGCATGATGTATATTCTGCATTAAGATCTCACCAAAACATCCCTGTTATGTTTGACTGACAGAAATTTTAAAAAAATCCCAGCAATGGTAGAGGATTTGAGGAAATTAGTACTGCTGCATCACCCTTAAGCTGTATGTTTAGAGACACTGAAATCACAGTCCTTAATTTAAAATTAAAAAACAAAAAAGCAAGTGTGGGTTTGGATCAAGCAGACATGGACAGGATGCAAACATAAGCCATGGATGAGTGCACTGCAGCCATAATTGGAGTAGTTTAATTGACAGATGTGAACTCCCAGCTGTCCCCTGGACTGAGCGCCGGACAAACAAGCATCAGCAGACAACACACTGCTGGATTGATAACTGTATGAAGAGCTCAGGAGAATGTTAGACACCATCTAAATGATGGAGCCTTACAGCTGAGTAAAGCTTGCCTACTTAATTTGCTGATTGCACGCCCTTTTCAAACCAGTCCTTGTGTGTGACAGAGGACAGAGATTTCATAAAAGTTTGTGAAATGCACAAAACCTGAATTCTTGTGGGTATAAATTACATTATTATTTTTTTTTACATATATATTGATACAATATATCTGTAATAAGCTAAAATGAGCCAGTAATATTTGCAAAATGTGCTTAACATGTGTATAACAATAATTCAGGATCTAATACGCGAGTCTTGCATGAGACCTTTTGTTCTTTTTCTGTTGTGTGATCTGTCACATGTGATGTAGTTGTGATGTAACTGTGCTTTTCCCTTCAAACAGCTGAAATGAATAAGGCAGAGGACTGAATAATGCATTTTTGTAGTGTGTGGATGACTTCCACATCTTATTACATGTTGTGTTCTGGCTTGAATTTTGTTCTATTTTCCAAATGTGCTGCATCTCATTTGTTCTGACCACCGTCCCTGTTTGGCAGGGAAATGTCTGAACACAGGGCTCAAAGCTGGAGATAATACATGCATCAATATCAGTACTGGTGGATAAGTCATAGCAGTGGACGACAAGAAATACAAACTATTACTCTAATGCTTTTGTTTACTGTTGAGTAAGCTATACCTTAATCTGCATTAGACAGCGCCTGATTATCGTTGTACTGCTGCAGATTGTTTTGTGAGTTGTCGCAAACAGAAGACGTAAGTCATTGTGAATTATTTCAAAAATGGTAAAAAATAATGCAATCTGGGCCAGTACTCACCGGTAGGCAGTACCGGCACTTCTGCATTTTACTCTTTGGTGTACCGTGACTTTTTCGTTCGCACCGGAATTTCAGGTTCTCTGGCCAATTCATAATGGCACTACGTGATGCTCACCTGTTCCCATTCTCGCATGCCTGCTTTTCTGTCGTTACTTTAGACTAGCCACCATTATATTAAGAGATTTTGCCAGGAATACAAGGAACTAAGGGCATCCTGGCCTGATGATTTCATTGCACCACACAGTAAAGCTAGTGTACATAGTCAATTATTTTTTTCTCTAATAACTGAAATGGTTGTCCCCTTGGTTAAATAAATGTATGGTGTGAACATAAACAGTATCTCCTATCTTTTATTCACTGTAAAAATTCAGACTGTAATACTTAATGATTTGCTGATACCGGCCGATACACACACCAACATGTGAATAAGGGGAGTATTTTTTCCACTTTCTTTCCACTACAAGCACTGAATGCAATCACTCCAAACAATATAGCAAGAGGTGTATCCCTGACCTCCAGTGAAAGGCAAAGAACTGAGTTCTGTGCAGGTACAACAACAAGCAGCCTTATAAAACAGTCATCACAAACTCAAAACTGTTAAATTGTTCTCTGTTGTTTTTTTAATGTAAACACTCTATTTTATGTTAGAAATAAAGCCTAGAGTATATGCCATAGCCACAGTCTAACATCTGTCTCATGTACTCTTGGCACCTACTGTCAGAAATGACTAACCCCCTCCCTAATTGTCCAGTCATAGCTTATCAACTGTAACTAGGCACAGCAGGTCTGTCGAGCTTTGTATTTCTTCCCTTGTTGAAGCGGTTTGCAAGGGGTTGTACTGAGAGCAATAATAGACATCTAAAGAGTTCGGAGGGTGTTGTCTTCTTTTTTAGCTTTTCCAAAACCAAAAACACAAGAGCAAAAGTGTAAGGAATGGATTAAACAATGTGTTTGTCTGCTTGAATTTAAGTTGCAGTGGTTAGCATGCCCAGCTAACTAGCTTACTATCTACAGTAGTATCGGAATGTTACTTCCAAGACAAAGGAGCATATCATTGGCTAACCTGGTTACATTAGTTTGTGGGGTTACAAGTTATGTTAAAAAAGCCCTGCTCGTGAGTAGCACAGTCACTGGGTAGCATTTCCGCACTGTAAGGAAGCCAGTACTGGATGTTATGAGAGTTTAGGCTAATGTTAGCAGCTCTGTCCTGCTCCATACTGGATTTGGGGAAGTTTACACACCAGCAACCCCTGTTCATGTTACCAGAGATTTTACCTGGGCGTAAATCTGCACCTGTTCACATGGTAAACTGTGTGAGAATAGACAGCTTGACAGGTGTAGCAACAGTAACTAAGAGGGGCGGGACTTAGTAAAGGGTCAATTAAGGGGCTGGATTAAACAGATGTGGAAATTGTGGGCTGAATAATGACATGACTTGTAAATTGCTCAACTTGAGGAAAGACTTGACTTGATCATAAAACATGACTTGGGACTGAACTCGAGATTTGCAAATTAAGGTTTTAGATTTGTGACTTCCATACGTTTAACTTAGTCCCACCTCTCTTCCTCTCTGCTGATCTCTTTTATTCTCTCTGTCTTTCTTTTCTGTTTGTCTCTAACTCTCCCCCTCTCCTCTCCCCTCTCCTGTCCGCTATAATCCAGCCATCTAGGGATGCTCTGGACAATAAAGCTGTCAGGAGTCAATCTAGCCTGATAAACCGGCTCTTCCTGCTGTACAGCCAATGGGGGACGGCGCTTCGCTCCCGGTCCATTTCATTGGATGGGTTCCAGGAAGTGTTTGGACGGTGTTTTGTATATCAAATCCTGCCCTGGGAAATGGGCTTACAGTGCTCGACACGCAGCGCCAAGTACACGGGCGTGCATGTACACACGTGATCACATGCACACACATATGCATGCACAGAGCCGTTTGCAGCATTCAGTACTTTATGCCAAGTACACAGGCACATGCTTCCTTTGAGACACACACACACACACACACACACACACACACACACTCTGGATCACTTACGTATGAACACGTAAGCCAGGCATGAATACTACACTGATATACGTGTTTAATATAACACAGCAGGAAATCTTTTAGTGACAACATGAAGAAAGTAAAGACTGTTGTCCAACAGTCTCATGGTCATGCTGTTTCTTTATGGTCACATGTACCAACTTTGTGTGTGTGCATGCACGCAGTCTTCATATTTTGATGTATGTGTTTGCATACTTGTGAGACAGTTTGCTGGTGTATGTGGGTACATTGTGCACATTTTGTGTGTGTGTGTGTGTGTGTGTGTGTGATGGATGTGTCTCCTTTTCTTTGTGAGCTGCTCCTTTGGTACAGTGGATCAAACAGCCATATACACACACAATAAGGACAACAAATAAAAAGAACAACCAAAAGGCAACCACAATAACATTATCAACAACAAGAGCGATGATGAAATACACAACACCCAGTCAGTAGCTGTGTATTTACATAGAGACAAGTTTCTTACCGATTTACATTTCAGTCAGACAACTCACGTTTGAAATGTTTATTACAGCAGCAGAACATAGTTAGAGTTTGGCGTCTAGGCCCTGACCTCATCACTCCCCGCAGATATGTTTCCATAGAGATATTGGGGAGTGATGAGCAAATATCTTAAACCCCCTAGCCGGAGCCTGCAGGTGGATGCTGGGGTGGTGGTGGGGCTGAAAGAACAGGCAGCTATACTGATGCAGGGCAGCAGTGGCAGAGGGCGTTAACAATCAAAAACTCAGTATGAGCCTATGTGATACGGAACCAAATTTACAGAGGCACAGTTGTGGTTAAAATGTTATTTTACTGGTCCTTTTTTGTATGCATTTCAGTTACAAAATAAGTTGTTGCAGTAATACTCCATCCATTATCTATATCCTTATCCTTAGAGGGTTGCGGGGGCTGGAGCTGATCCCAGCTGACATTGGGTGCAAGTCAATCACAGGGCTGACAATCACAGTCACACCTACGAGCAATATGAAGTCGTCAATTAACTTATTCTGCATGTCTATGGATTGTGGGAGGAAGGCGGAGTACCCGGAGATAACCCACGCAGGCACGAGGAGAACATGCAAACTCCACACAAAAAGGCTCGAGCCGGCCGGCAGGTTCAAACCCAGAACCCTCTTGTTGTGGGGCAACCACTGCACCACCGTGCCGCCTTAAAATGGTTTATACAGGTAGAAATGTGAGGTTTTGTTCTTTCAAACAATGTGTAGTTTGTCAGCACTGAGTGAGGATTTAACTGGATATCATACTAAAGAATGTAACAAACCCTACTCCCAGCTTGGGGGTATGGAGTTTGAAAGACATGGGTGTTTAAGAGGCTAGACAGGTCTAAAAGATTCTATCTAGTTGCAGTTTTAGAAAGTGAGGGATCCAGCGTTTTTGGTCCTTGATCCATACTAGGAACTAGAAGACAGGATTTGTTGGCGTCTGTTGCACCAGTTTTGAATTTTCTCCCTCGCAAGTACCCCAATTTTAGGGAAGTGCAATACTACATAATGCCTTTTTAAATATCCTTAAACACCTTGATTGTTGTCACACAAGGATTGTTGAAAGGTTTATCCTGTTACTACTTTAGATGTAAAATGACTCAGTGAATATAATATTACAGTCCCACTCTGTCACTGCAGTATGGCCACATTGCAGGAAACACAGCCGCAAAGCTAACTGCTGAGTTTATGTTGTCAGTACAATGAAATGAAGACATATATTCATTCTCAAACATCCTGACGTGTTGATGAGAGCACAGCATGTGACGGCTTAATGTGAATTCCAATGTATTTCCAGGGCACTCACAGTTTGGGATATAAAGGCTGAAAGTTAGATTGTCTATGGTAATGCTGGTTCAGCTTTAGAGATTTAGCACTTTGCAGCATCATAAGCATTTGCATTTTGGGAATATTCATATATTTTCTTTATGATTTTGACATGTTGATGGGGAAAAAGATTTTACACTGTCCCAGCTCAATATATTGTTGCATTTTTCCATGGTATACATTACAAATACATCAAACCTTACACAGTTTCAATACAAATGGAATGCTTATGGCTGACTGTCAATTTTGTATATAAAAACCATACTAGAGCCATATTTTACTTTAATTTACATAAACAAGCAGATGCCAGTAATTCAAAAAGTTTTCAGAATGTGACTGAATAAACTTTGAAATGAACGTTATTGCATCATTCTCACAGGACAAGCAGTGATGTGCAGGCCTTTCTCAATAGAAGGAGAGGATTGTAGAAGTCATGTCAATACTTGCTGCTGAGACTTTAATATTCATTGTTAAAGTTGTGTTCATACATGCAGGAAAAGCACTCCCATTTTTGTGTAACAAAATCACCTAAACTTAAGGGACAGCTCACTAGCATTTTGGAGCTAGCCTTTCAACCGCATCTCATGGTGTTCTTCCAACGAATGGAGCTGGCTCAGTTGTCATCATGTGACCTAAATGTAGAACACTGTTCATGTGATAACCAGGGCTTTACACTTTACACTTGATAAGTGCAGTTTATTTAGCAAATTCTTAGATTCTTTGTTCTCTGTTCATGTCAGCGCCATTGTATCCTGTTAAAGTCGAGATGAAATGAAAAATGCCTTTTTGACCCTTTTAGATCACATTCCCAGTCATATTGTGCACCTATTTAACAATATATGCCAAATAAATAAATAAATAAATTTTCTCCTATTCTTATATCAAAATCCAATCATGTTTTCTTCCATGAAAACACATATGACATGTGCTTTCGTAAGCTTGAACCAACCAATTTCAACCAATAATATCATGACATCCACCCATCAATCAATCTTCAACTTTTAGCGGCACAGAGCTAAGAGTTACTTACTGTGAGGACAAAATCTTCATCCACTCCCTCATCTTCCTCCACCTCCTGCAGTTCCAGGGTCTGTCTGCTCCGGTAACAGGGGTGATGAAGGTGTTGAAGGAGGCGAGTAGTCCTCTACAACTGAATGGAGGCTAGCATCCAACTCTGAATAGTGTAATTCCCCATGGTCAAATCGGATTCCTCCCAACGTTATGTCCTGCCCGCCTGTCCTGTTTCTCTCAGAAATACGTGACGATACGGAAGCTCAATACTCTCAAAATACCGTTTCATTTCGACTTTAACATGGAGCCACCATCAAATCCATCACCCACTCATGCTACACAGCAGTTAAAACAAACAAAATCCTCTGCAGATTTTTAACACTGGATAAAGCCACTGTGATGAAGTAAATGAATGAATGAGACTTTAGAAGGGACATATGACAATATCTGAAATGTGTTGATTCAAATAATAATTGGTCATAAAAAAACACAAAGTAAGTAATTAGTTATGAGTTATGTTTATGTTAGTGTTGTATTAACAGTTGAAGTTAGCTTGAATTTGAACTCTATAGCAGAGGGCTTTCAAACTGTGAGAGTTGAAGCGAGGGCATGGAGGGAGAGACATGAAGCAAAGATACTGTGTGAGGTGAAAGGGACAAAAGTAAAAAAAACAAAAAAAAACAGTTATCGTAGTTTGGCCTGTTGATTTGGCCTGCTCACCAGCAGCAGCAGTGTCTGTGACACACAGCTCATAAGAAAGGTACATAAGAAAGCTCATAAAAAAAATTTGATACCAAGGGCGGCATTGCAGACTGATATACGGACTGACACTACACAACAACAGTTTTTGTGTGATGTTTAAGGGTTGTTTACATCAGTAAGTAAATCCACAACAGTGGATTTGGCAGATAGTTTCATCAGTTGAAAAACACTCAAAACATTGACTATTTTCATATGAAGTAAAGCTGTTGACTTACTGTATGTGATTTGGTGTGAGTTTAAGCAAATTAATTCAGTTATTCAGTTTTATTCCAAACATTAATCTAAATAAAAACCATACTAATTGTGTTTACTTCTAGATGTTTTTTTGAGATGGAGACTGATAAATCTAGTGGACCCCTGATAAAGTAGCTGAAGTAAAGAAGAGTTTACTCACTCTTTATTTTACCACCACAGTGGAGTGATAGTGTTTCAACAGGGGGCACCAAACTGCAATCTCTAACTGGAGCTGTAACTGGTTCAAAGCCACAGTTACAGGATGCTGCTGCCTCTTTGATATAATTTACCATCAGGTCTAGCCTCAGACTAATATGCTGCTTAAAGACGCTGGTTGTTAATCAAAGGAGTTGAGATCAGTCCCCCACATTGGCAAAAGTCCCTCTTGCCCTGTTGCTGTTTCAAACAACCTCCACATGCTCCAGGGCTGTTGCTGTTGTGTGGCTGACCCTGACCTCTGACCTCCCTGTGGAGGGCCCCTGCAGGCACCAGCAAAATGTGACACTGATATTATGTTGTTTTCTCACTGCAAACAAATGTGACAGGAGGGGTTATGTATTCTCAACAGTGATCATTTACATGGTGTCATGGTCATTTTTAAACAACCAGTGTGTCTTTTTTTTTTTTCCAGCATTAAATAAACATGTTGATCAGATGCAACATGCAAAAGAGTGGGGACTGTAAATTATTCACAGCCAACAGAAACCACCATCCAAAAATTAGATGTAAGAGCGTTTTTGTTCTGCCTCTCTCCTCTTTACCTCTCTTTTTCCCTCTAATGCTCTCCCTCTCTTCTGCTCTGTCTCTCTCTCTCAGCCCACTCTCTATCTTTGGAGTACCTGCCAAATTCTCTATGATATTTCCCTTTGAGAGGGATAAAGAGAGAGATGAGAGGGAGGGAGGGAGGGAGGGATGGATGGAGGAAGGGAGATTTGGGGAGAGAGGGAGGACGCAGAGGGACTCGGGGAGAGAGAGATCAACTGAGGGAAATGGTAAATTAAGGAAGGCATTAAGTGAGAGATAGAGAAAGAAAGAGGGAGATGGAAGGAGAGGGCTAGTTCAGTATATCAATCACTACTTTTTATTACCTAGAAGGGACGTACAGAGAGAAGGAAGAGGAGGACTTTGGTTCAAAAGAACAGATAGGTCCACACACACATTTTCACTCTGTTACTACAGGTTCTTCTCTCTCTCCCCCTCATACAGACCTTGTATCTCTTTCTCACACCCACGTACATGCACTTACTCTCACATATCAGTGCTTGAATTGAGAAAAAAAAAAGGTTATCATTTCTTGCATGTGACTGTGCCAAAACAGAAACATTCATCAAAAAAAAAAAAAAAAATCCTGTCTCTATTATGCTGCAGTTTTTATGGAAAGTGCAAAGAAAAACACTACAAAGCCAAATTTAGGCGAAATGGTGGGTGGAGAGACGTAGGTAACAAGGGCTGCAGACAGAGTTGGAGGTGAGTGAACTTCAGGCGAACTCCAGCTGAGCTGTGGTTTTGCACTCACTCATGGCATACTGCACTATTTTTCCTTTTTGCTCGCAGTTGTCATTTAGGTCTTTTTAAATATTATTTCATCAGTAGCATTAGCTATGATGCCAACAGTCCGGATTCCACCAGTATCTGATTCCTTTAACACCAAACACTGCATGATTTCTTCACTAGCTGCAGTTAAATAGACAATATTTATTCAACCCGACAATCTGATTAGAGATTCCAACTTACCTGTTTACATGGACGCTAAATAAAGGGATCAGATAAGATGTGTGTTTACATGCCCGAAGCATTTAATCAGAATATAACTCTTTTGACATGCGTACAGTGGTTCAGCCCGCTGTGAAGCGTCTAATCTGATGGAAATATAACAGAAGAACAAGAAGAAAAAGAAGAAGAAGTTGTTGTTTTTTTCATCTTTGTTCATCTTTTCAAACACATGTTCCGGTGCACAGCTGGACAACGCTCGACAATGGTGTTAGTTCCTCCCATGGCGCTGATTGGCTAATCGTTAGTCTCCCCATGGCGCTCATTGGATCAAGCGTTTTTCAGCCAAGAAACCGCTGTTTCATGTCATGATGCCAGACCAGAATCAGTCACCTTGGTGGAGTGGGTGGATTCAAAGGTCTGGACCCAGGCAAATAATTTGAGTTCCTTTCAGTAGAATCTTTAGTGGCATTTCACAGAGTCTGCATGCTTTGCCATTGTGGGTGTCAAAATGAATGATTATTCACCAGTCAACACGCAAACAAAAACAGAAACACAGGTTATGTATCTGGTTTCTTTACTGTCTCACTCAATGTCCATCAGTCACAAGTGATATCACAGGATGCCCGGTGCCAGGGGCTGTTAAAAATTGCAAATTGCATAAAATACAATTCATTGATTTAACCATGCAATAGCCTCAGAAAGGCTAAATAACAACAGCATAAGGCTACTGTTTCAAATCAAATACATTTATTAATCAGAGCACTCACATAAGAACATAGCACAAGAAGAGCGCTAAATATTTTTTGAATTTATGAACGATTCTATGTCAAAATCAGCAGGGGGAGGTGCGTAGAAACAGCGGATTGCTCTCTCTCTCATTGACTGTTCACTTCCCTGTCATTTCCCTTGTGTCTGTAGATTGCTGCTACAATGGGGGGAAAATGGAATTAGGGCCGAAAGTTCTATTTACAAGCACGAAAAGCAAGCAGGAACTAAGTGTCTGTCTGTCTGTTTGTCTGTCTCCCCCGCACTATTTATTGTTCTGAAACAACAGCTAAGCGATTTTCACATGTATCTCTGCCAATAATTTTGTTAAGCCCCCTTAAGACCCCTCGAGGAGCTGGGCCCATATCACAGACACTGTCATGTCCTGTTTCCTGTTTTATTTTGTAATTTTCTTACCTGTCTTGTTCTTTAGTTCCTGCCCTCATGTCTCTTTGATTACCCACACCTGCTCCCCTGTGCTCACCTGCCCCTGTTTCACTCGTTAACCCCTTCTCTATATATACTGGTCCTCTCCCTTTGTTCCCTGTCGGTTGATTGTTGGTTGTCTCTCCCTGCGTGTCGGTTTCCCTGGTTCCCAGAGTTCCTAGTGTCTGTGTTTCCTGCACTGTTTGGCCTTTTGTTTCTGTTCCTCGGATCTGCATGTAAGCATTTTTTGTTATTTAATAAATCATTCATCTGCACCAGTCTGCCTGTCCCGTCTGCGTTTGGGTCCTTTCCCTGCTGCCTAGATGGCTAACCGTGACAGACACCTCTGATCACATTCTGATTAAACTTCAGAACTGTATGCATCTTGGTGATGAATTGTGGCATTTTTAAAAGTGTTATTGGCCCAATGCAGGCTTTCAAAAAGCAACTTGGTCATTGACAACTTTAGCTGAAACACCAACTGCAAGATGAAATGACATTACATTTGGTGCACACATCCAGTCATCCTTCCTGGACAAATCGGTCTCTGTAGGACTATAAATGTTCCCCTTATCGACCCCTCGTGAGTATTGTGTGCTGAAAATCGTGTGTGTGTGTGTGTGTGTGTGTGTGTGTGTAGCAGTTGATGATGAATGATTTGGGTCTGGGACGCTGTGTATTCATCGCTCATCAGTTCTCTGCCTATAAGGGTAGAAGCTCTTTCAAAATGAGATAAATACTATGTATGTAGTTTTACATTGCCCTGTTTACATACAAAATTCATTCTTTCTCTCTCACCTTGTGTCGTTATTCATTCTCATCTGTCCATACACATATAAACCAAAGGAAAATGTTTTGGTGACTAAAAATAATCTGCTCCAGAAAAACAAATCTTTGTTATGGATCAAATTTAAGAATGAACAATGAAACTGCAAGAATCCCGACTTCTGGCATAGGACACTTGAATGAAGTCTGTTGACTATAAACTAAAGGATTATTCAAATTACATTATATTATTTTTTTCATAATAATATAATGTCCTGTTTATATGTCCCTCATGATCAGCTGCCAAATATATAATGCATTATTGCATTTTTGGGATGTCAGCAACTGCATGGTAGGATATGAATAAATATGATATGAATATATTATATATATGGATTAATACAGTATTTGTATACCGTATATATTTTCATATATTCTTTTTATTAATATTTTGTTTTTAGATATTTCACATTGTCGTCAATGCAGTAGCATCCAGTAGCAATGCAACAGTTTAGTTTTAGGTAACATTTCAAATGTAAAAAGTACACATGGAAATCTGAAAACTTTCTATGTAAAGCTGTAACACATAATAGTTCTTTGTAATATGTGAAGTTGTTTAGCGTTAAAAAAAATCTGGAATTGCACAAATGCACAGGGTGAATTTGTGTGGATTACAGTAGTTTTCTCGTGGTGTTTCTTACTTACATTTCTTAGTGTTTCAGTTAGAATGTTCAGGCTGCTCGAGGCTTTGTTTGTACTCCTGCACCAAGTTAAGTCTATTCATCTACAATTAGTGCTCTGTAGATAAAATTATGCCTCAGACTTGGGACAGTGTGACTAACAGACATATAAACACACACAAAAAAAAAAAACCTGGTATAGTCTGTCCTCAGGCACAATTCTCCTGGAACATACTGAGGATGGATCCTGGAGGGAGAATTTGTTTTGAGATATTAATTTTACACACACATAGTCATGTTTCCATCACTTCAGAGGACATTACATTGACATTGATTTCCTGGAGACTTACCCTAATCCTAATCAGAACCACTACTTGCCTAACCCTAACCCTTACCCTAACCCCATCACAGATTTAAGTAAGGTTGTGAATTAAACCTAACCTTTACCCTCTGGGGTCTGAGCCATTTTTTTGTCAACCACAGACCAGTCCTGGTGCTGGGAGACTCTAATATTAACAGGATCCCTGTTACGTCTACGACCAGAAACCTTGCAAACTGTTGACAACATCATACATACACAGCCACACAACAACAACACCACAACCACCACCCCTAGGTACACAAAACCACCACCTGCCTCCAAAGCCAGACAGAGGTTGGCCGAATCCCTCTCCCCCATCCCGGAACTATCTGATGAGGATGAGTTTCCCCCGCTGCCAGCCCCCCATAAACCAACTTCACTTTCCCTGGGACCACGCACTACGCTCACGGAACATCTAGCCAACCATCACAAACAGCAACAGACCAGGACACCCCTTCTCCCTACCCCAACACAGACAACACTCCGACTTCCCCCATCCACACAAATTCACAAACACCCAGTATACCATCACAACAGGTCGGCCCCTTTTTCCCTTCCGCAGCCCCGTACAGGTCCCATTGTTCCCCAACCCCAACCACAGCGACAGCCCCCCATTCACTCCCTTTTCAAATCTAGATCCCTGCCTCATTCTCCCCCAGCCCCCTTCCTCCCCCCCAAGGAACCCAGACAGGCTCCTCTGGAACCCAAAACATCTACTCCACAAACCACAAGACAAAAAAGGAATCCCTGGGTGCTCAAACCGGCAACCCAGGGACAAACTGGTATTGCAGAACTATCACCCATCCCCCAGGAGAAAAAAACCACTTCACCCCAGCCACTACCCCCACTACCTACCCTAGCGCTATCAACTTCCAATTCACCTCCCCATACAGTACATCCTACCATCATAACTCAAGCACAGGTCCACAAGCCACCAGAGCAACAGGCCAGTACCCCAGAGTTTTTCTCCCTCTCCCTCAATACCCACAGCAACTCCAATGTCTCAGTTCTTCTAACGGATTCCATTTCTTCTCTCTGCTCCACACCAGCAGGTGGCGCTGGCTCCAACGTTGGTGCGGTCTTGCAACGAGCTCCAATGGAACATCAAGAGGAGGGTATGATGAAAGGGACTCCAAAGGCTAACCTAGCCCACAAATACTCCCACCCTGAACCCTCCTCACAACATCACCCTGGGGCCCTGTTGCTCGACCTCACCAACCCGGAGACCAGCGCCCCAATTGACCTGGAGCCTGTCACACCTGGACCCCCCCTAGACTCCCCTCCCCGCCCACGTACCCTCACACCTATTCTCCCCGGAAAATTCAAACCAACCTACCATATAGCCAGAGCCAACCGAAAGCTCCAGGACTGGTCTTTTAAAGGCCGAAGACCAGTCCTGGTGCTGGGAGACTCTAATATCAACAGGATCCCTCCACACAACAATTCCCAGATTCAACTAGACAGCTACCCCGGAGCCAACATTTACCACTTCCTCAAAGTTTGTGAAAAAACATTACCAAACCCTACAATAAAAATCCTTGTACTAGCCATAGGCAGCAACAACCGGGACCAAGACCCAAAATTAACCTCCTGTAAACAACTCAAAGCCCTCTACAAACAAGCCACTGTCACCTTTCCTAACGCAGACATTTACTTCCCCATCATCAATTACTCTACCAATCTCACACCCAAACAATGCAATAACCTCAAACTAATCAACAACACCATAGCCACCTACTTCCCATTCCTCACAGAAATACCTCACGACACCTTCACAACAGAACAGGATAACATTCACTGGAAACCTACCACGGCCAAACACATTTTTGAAAACTGGTGTGCACAGCTAAATTTATAATACCCTACAAACCTACACCGGAACCCCAAATAGCAGACCCTGATCTGGGGTGGAACTCCACCTCCAACATTCTAAATCTCTCCAAACTCTTCATACCATCCCCAGCACAAAAAACCCTCCTAGAAAAAGGCCTGTCTTTTATTCCACGCCCATCCAGATTCGACTGGGAGGAACTTCATAGGGACCTTCATCATTACCACAGACGGATCAAACTCACCGAGTACTTTCATAATCATCCCACATCGGAACCCAAACCGTTTATACATACATCCAACTGGGAACCCCCTACAGAACAGCTCACCCCCACACTTCAACAACATATCACCAAAAATAAAAAACTCCTGCGGAACTATCGGCCCCCGGCGGATATCTCAGACAATCTGTCGGAGGCCGAACGCAGGGGCCTCGCTTCACTTCTTCACAATCCAAATATCATTATAAAACCAGCAGACAAGGGATCCAAACTAGTCATACAAGATAGACAACAATATCTCTCAGAAGCCAATCGTCAACTCACTAACACAACCCATTATAAACCAATAGCCACAAGCATCCAGCTCCAAACTCAAACTGTAGTCCGACAGATAATACAATCCCTTTATTCCCATAAAGTCATAACATCTAAACAAAAAGACTATTTATTCGGCCCAGATAATCCTCGCCCTAGACAATTTTATCTCCTACCCAAAATACATAAAGAACCCCACACCTGGACCACTCCCCATGAGGTTCCTCCCGGTCGTCCAATAGTTTCCGACTGTAACAGTACCACCTACAAAATAGCAGAATTCATTGAATATTACCTCGGTCCCCTATCCACCAAACACCCCAGCTATGTTAAAGACACATACCACTTTCTAGACATCATTCGACCCATGGCTGTTCCTTCCAACTCCTACCTTTTCACCATAGACATCGATAGCCTTTACACCAACATCAACACCACCACTGGACTCCAAGCAGTGACCTCCATTTTTCGTAAATACCCAGACAATACTAGACCGGACATGGAACTCCTCCAACTCTTAACCATCTGCCTCAACAACAACGACTTTGAATTCAACAATCAACATTACCTACAGATACATGGAACAGCCATGGGCCAAAGATTTGCACCATCCTATGCCAACATTTACATGAGCGAGTGGGAACGTGAAGCACTGGCCAAGTGTCCACATCAACCCTTACTATACCTCCGCTATCTAGATGATATCTTTGGAATCTGGACACACGACCTCTCCCACTTCTCAACCTTCATAAATATCCTCAATAACCACCATCCAGCCATCAAGCTAAAACACTCTATAGACTCAGCTCAAATCAACTTCTTGGACACAACAGTTTTTTTTAAACCTACTCTAACACCACACACACATTTATTGACCAAAGTATATTTTAAACCCACTGACACCCACGCTCTACTACATAAAACCAGCTACCATCCAAAACACACATTCCGAGGTATCATCACATCACAAATCATCCGGTTTTATCGCCTCTCATCCTTACAATCCGACCTGCACAATTCGATCTCCATTCTATTTCACTCACTCAGACAAAGAGGTTACTCCAAACGCTTCCTTCGCACCATCAAAAACAGGACCTTGGCCACCCTCGCTCCCACTCGCTCCTTCACCCAGGTTGTTCCACCCCAGTCCCTTCCTATGGTCTCACCTCTAACAGAATATTACACCACACGGACCCCACTTAACCCTGACCCTTCCCTCTCCTGCCCCAACCTCAATCCTCCCCCCATCCTTAACCTTCCCCTTCCTGATCTTAAACAAGGCCAGTATACCATCTCCTGCCCCCACCCGGACCCTAACCGTCCCCCTCCCTGCCCCAACCCCAACCCCACTGTTCCCTACCCTAAACTGGGTTTGCATCCTGACCCCCACCCTAACCCTGACCCTAACCTCATCCCTCCAGGTCCCCATCCTAACCCCTCCCTCCCCGCTCCTAACCTCCACCCAGGCTCTCATCCCCCCATCCACACCCCCAGCCACATCGTACCCTTCATCTCCACCTTCTCACACAAAATAACCAGCCTTCATCAGCGCATCAAACATAACTTCACTCATTTTCACTCACAACACCCGGTTTTCCAAAATCATAAAATTGTATCAGCCTACCGTAGAAACAAAAACCTTCAAGACATCCTAGTACATTCCAAATACACAGATCACAGAGCACACACACAGTTACAATATAGCACACACTACAGACATAGAAAATTCATTATAAACACACACAGTAGAACTTCTTACCCCATCCCTGTTTCCCTCTCCCTGAACACCACGAATACGGTTTATATCATCACATGCAGCAACTGCAATAAACACTACATAGGTGAAACAAAACATAGCATACACACTCGCCTTAAGCAACACATCTATAATATCAGAACCGGAACACTGGACACTCCCCTGGTCAAACATTTCCGGCAACACCCCCTGGACCAACTCATCATCTCCGGGCTCGAGGCCAACGACCGTTGGACCATCGGACAGAGGAAGAGAGCCGAAAAGATATGGATCCATAGGCTGGACACAACAGTGCCCAGGGGACTAAACGCTGACTAGTGCTCATCTGCTTTGTCCTTTCCATCTGCTGGCGGGCTGTCTGGGGGAGTGGGAGACCGGGGCCCGAACCCGGGGCTCCCGCTCGGAAGGGCGCGGAGCTGACCACAGGGCCAGGGCAACACAAGGCTTACTTGACAAATCCAATACCTGCCTAAATTCATATCCGGTCCACCCAGACATAAAAACTACCCAACAAAAGGCCTTGCTGGGCCCCGCCTCCCCCGCTGGACCCCCCGCTGGCAGTGGATGGCCTCTTCCTCTGTCCGGGGATCGAACCCGGGTCTCCCGGATGGGAGAGAGGGACTTTGCCACTCCGCCAAACCTCAGCCTGGCCACAAGACATCCAAGGTGCCCCTGGACCTCAATTTGTTAAAAATGATTCCCCCCTTCTAGCAAAACCAAAACTAATCCCATCCCTGTATATATTTACTGCTCCATTCCCATCTTTTCTTTATTTATGTCTTCTTTAGCGTTTATTTTCTTCATTGATTGTCATCTCCCCGGATCAACAGGCCAGAGCAAAACAAACATAACCCTGATTACCCTACCCCCAACCCTAACCCAACCCTAACCCCATCACAGATTTAAGTAAGGTTGTGAATTAAACCTAACCTTTACCCTCTGGGGTCTGAGCCATTTTTTTGTCAACCACAGACCAGTCCTGGTGCTGGGAGACTCTAATATTAACAGGATCCCTCCACACAACAATTCCCAGATTCAACTAGACAGCTACCCCGGAGCCAACATTTACCACTTCCTCAAAGTCTGTGAAAAAACATTACCAAACCCTACAATAAAAATCCTTGTACTAGCCATAGGCAGCAACAACCGGGACCAAGACCCAAAATTAACCTCCTGTAAACAACTCAAAGCCCTCTACAAACAAGCCACTGTCACCTTTCCCAACGCAGACATTTACTTCCCCATCATCAATTACTCTACCAATCTCACACCCAAACAATGCAATAACCTCAAACTAATCAACAACACCATAGCCACCTACTTCCCATTCCTCACAGAAATACCTCACGACACCTTCACAACAGAACAGGATAACATTCACTGGAAACCCACCACGGCCAAACACATTTTTGAAAACTGGTGTGCACAGCTAAATTTATAATACCCTACAAACCTACACCGGAACCCCAAATAGCAGACCCTGATCTGGGGTGGAACTCCACCTCCAACATTCTAAATCTCTCCAAACTCTTCATACCATCCCCAGCACAAAAAACCCTCCTAGAAAAAGGCCTGTCTTTTATTCCACGCCCATCCAGATTCGACTGGGAGGAACTTCATAGGGACCTTCATCATTACCACAGACGGATCAAACTCACCGAGTACTTTCATAATCATCCCACATCGGAACCCAAACCGTTTATACATACATCCAACTGGGAACCCCCTACAGAACAGCTCACCCCCACACTTCAACAACATATCACCAAAAATAAAAAACTCCTGCGGAACTATCGGCCCCCGGCGGATATCTCAGACAATCTGTCGGAGGCCGAACGCAGGGGCCTCGCTTCACTTCTTCACAATCCAAATATCATTATAAAACCAGCAGACAAGGGATCCAAACTAGTCATACAAGATAGACAACAATATCTCTCAGAAGCCAATCGTCAACTCACAAACACAACCCATTATAAACCAATAGCCACAAGCATCCAGCTCCAAACTCAAACTGCAGTCCGACACATAATACAATCCCTTTATTCCCATAAAGTCATAACATCTAAACAAAAAGACTATTTATTCGGCCCAGAAAATCCTCGCCCTAGACAGTTTTATCTTCTACCCAAAATACATAAAGAACCCCACACCTGGACCACTCCCCATGAGGTTCCTCCCGGTCGTCCAATAGTTTCCGACTGTAACAGTACCACCTACAAGATAGCAGAATTCATTGAATATTACCTCGGTCCCCTATCCACCAAACACCCCAGCTATGTTAAAGACACCTACCACTTTCTAGACATCATTCGACCCATGGCTGTTCCTTCCAACTCCTACCTTTTCACCATAGACATCGATAGCCTCTACACCAACATCAACACCACCACTGGACTTCAAGCAGTGACCTCCATTTTTCGTAAATACCCAGATAATACTAGACTGGACATAGAACTTCTTCAACTCTTAACCATCTGCCTCAATAACAATGACTTTGAATTCAACAATCAACATTACCTACAGATACATGGAACAGCCATGGGCCAAAGATTTGCACCATCCTATGCCAACATTTACATGAGCGAGTGGGAACGTGAAGCACTGGCCAAGTGTCCACATCAACCCTTACTATACCTCCGCTATCTAGATGATATCTTTGGAATCTGGACACACGACCTCTCCCACTTCTCAACCTTCATAAATATCCTCAATAACCACCATCCAGCCATCAAGCTAAAACACTCTATAGACCCAGCTCAAATCAACTTCTTGGACACAACAGTTTTTTTTAAACCTACTCTAACACCACACACACATTTATTGACCAAAGTTTATTTTAAACCCACTGACACCCACGCTCTACTACATAAAACCAGCTACCATCCAAAACACACATTCCGAGGTATCATCACATCACAAATCATCCGGTTTTATCGCCTCTCATCCTTACAATCCGACCTGCACAATTCGATCTCCATTCTTTTTCACTCACTCAGACAAAGAGGCTACTCCAAACGCTTCCTTCGCACCATCAAAAACAGGACCTTGGCCACCCTCGCTCCCACTCGCTCCCTCACCCAGGTTGTTCCACCCCAGTTCCTCCCCATGGTCTCACCTTTAACAGAATATTACACCACACGGACCCCACTTAACCCTGACCCTTCCCTCTCCTGCCCCAACCGCAATCCTCCTCCCATCCCCAACCTTCCCTTCCCTGATCTTAAACAAGGCCGGTATACCATCTCCTGCCCCCACCCGGACCCTAACCGTCCCCCTCCCTGCCCCAATCCCAACCCCATTGTTCCCTACCCTAAACTGGGTTTGCATCCTGACCCCCACCCTAACCCTGACCCTAACCTCGTCCCTCCAGGTCCCCATCCTAACCCCTCCCTCCCCGCTCCTAACCTCCACCCAGGCTCTCATCCCCTCATCCACACCCCCAGCCACATCGTACCCTTCATCTCCACCTTCTCACACAAAATAACCAGCCTTCATCAGCGCATCAAACATAACTTCACTCATTTTCACTCACAACACCCGGTTTTCCAAAATCATAAAATTGTATCAGCCTACCGGAGAAACAAAAACCTTCAAGACATCCTAGTACATTCCAAATACACAGACCACAGAGCACACACACAGTTACAATATAGCACACACTACAGACACAGAAAATTTATCATAAACACACACAGTAGAACCTCTTACCCCATCCCTGTTTCCCTCTCCCTGAACACCACGAACACGGTTTATATCATCACATGCAGCAACTGCAATAAGCACTACATAGGTGAAACAAAACATAGCATACACACTCGCCTTAAGCAACACATCTATAATATCAGAACCGGAACACTGGACACTCCCCTAGTCCAACATTTCCAACAACACCCCCTGGACCAACTCATCATCTCCGGGCTCGAGGCCAACGACCGTTGGACCATCGGACAGAGGAAGAGAGCCGAAAAGATATGGATCCATAGGCTGGACACAACAGTGCCCAGGGGACTAAACGCCAACTAGTGCTCATCTGCTCTTTCCTTTCCATCTGCTGGCGGGCTGTCTGGGGGAGTGGGGGACCGGGGCCCGAACCCGGGGCTCCCGCTCGGGAGGGCGCGGAGCTGACCACAGGGCCAGGGCAACACAAGGCTTACTTGACAAACTCAATATCTGCCTAATCCATATCCTGTCCACCCAGACATAAAAATTACCCTACAAAAAGCCTTGCTGGACCCAGCCTCCCCCGCTGGACCCCCCGCCGGACCCCCCGCCGGCGTTGGATGGCCTCTTCCTCTGTCCGGGGATCGAGCCCGGGTCTCCCGGATGGGAGAGAGGGACTTTGCCACTCCGCCAAACCTCAGCCTGGCCACAAGACATCCAGGGTGCCCCTGGACCTCAATTTGTTAAAAATGATTCCCCCCTTCTAGCAAAATCAAAACTAATCCCATCCCTATATATATCTACTGCTCCATTCCCATTTTTTCTTTATTTATGTCTTCTTTAGCATTTATTATTTTCTTCATTGATTGTCATTTCCCCGGATCAACAGGCCAGAGCAAAACAAACATAACCCTGATTACCCTACCCCCAACCCTAACCCAACCCTAACCCCATCACAGATTTAAGTAAGGTTGTGAATTAAACCTAACCTTTACCCTCTGGGGTCTGAGCCATTTTTGTCAACCACCACCGGGAACAACCCTAAGGCACACCACCCAGCTACTGTGGATAAAACACCTCTACAACTAAGGTAAGAACTCCCACACACTGGCTGATTTAAAAATGACATCTTCTAGGGGTAGGGGCTTGCCTTTGAGTGGTATATCGTCTAACCCGCAGCCCACACACAGTAACACCAACACACACACTATACCACGACCACTCATGTCCATTTACACTCAACCAACACCACATACAGCTACAACTAGAAACACAACATTCACCTTAAACCAACCACCAGACCTAGCAACTAGAAATCTTAGCAAACAATATTTCAAATTAATACAAGCAGTACCCCCACTACTACCCCCACTACCTACCCTAGCGCTATCAACTTCCAATTCACCTCCCCATACAGTACATCCTACCATCCTAACTCAAGCACAGGTCCACAAGCCACCAGAGCAACAGGCCAGTACCCCAGAGTTTTTCTCCCTCTCCCTCAATACCCACAGCAATTCCAATGTCTCAGTTCTTTTAATGGATTCCATCTCTTCTCTTTGCTCCACACCAGCAGGTGGCGCTGGCTCCAACGTTGGTGCGGTCCTGCAACAAGCCCCAATGGAACATCAAGAGGAGGGTATGATGAAAGGGACTCCAAAGGCTAACCTAGCCCACAAATACTCCCACCCTGAACCCTCCTCACAACATCACCCTGGGGCCCTGTTGCTCGACCTCACCAACCCGGAGACCAGCGCCCCAATCGACTTGGAGCCTGTTACACCTGGACCCCCCTAGACTCCCCTCCCCGCCAACGTACCCTCACACCTATTCTCCCAGGAAAATTCAAACCCACCTACCATATAGCCAGAGCCAACCGTAAGCTCCAGGACTGGTCTTTTAAAGGCCGAAGACCAGTCCTGGTGCTGGGAGACTCTAATATTAACAGGATCCCTCCACACAACAATTCACAGATTCAGCTAGACAGCTACCCCGGAGCTAACATTTACCATTTCCTCAAAGTCTGTGAAAAAACATTACCTAACCCTACAATAAAAATCCTTGTATTAGCCATAGGCAGCAATAACCGGGACCAAGACCCAAAATTAACCTCCTGCAAACAACTTAAAGCCCTCTACAAACAAGCCACTGTCACCTTTCCCAACGCAGACATTTACTTCCCCATCATCAATTACTCTACCAATCTCACACCCAAACAATGCAATAACCTCAAACTAATCAACAACACCATAGCCACCTACTTTCCATTCCTCACAGAAATACCTCACGACACCTTCACAACAGAACAGGATAACATTCACTGGAAACCCACCACGGCCAAACATATTTTTGAAAACTGGTGTGCACAGCTAAATTTATAATACCCTACAAACCTACACCGGAACCCCAAATAGCAGACCCTGATCTGGGGTGGAACTCCACCTCCAACGTTCTAAATCTTTCCAAACTTTTCAAACCATCCCCAGCACAAAAAACTCTCCTAGAAAAAGGCCTATCTTTTATTCCACGTCCATCTAGCTTCGACTGGGAGGAACTTCATAGGGACCTTCACCATTACCACAGACGGATCAAACTCACCGAGTACTTTCATAATCATCCCACATCAAAACCAAAACCGTTTATACATACATCCAACTGGGAACCCCCCACAGAACAGCTCACCCCCTCACTTCAACAACATATCACCAAAAATAAAAAACTCCTGCGGACCTATCGGCCCCCGGCGGATATTTCAGACAATCTGTCGGAGGCCGAACGCAGGGGCCTCTCTTCACTTCTTCACAACCCAAATATCATTATAAAACCAGCAGACAAGGGATCCAAGCTAGTCATACAAGACAGACAACAATATCTTTCAGAAGCCAATCGTCAACTCACAAACACAACCCACTATAAACCAATAGCCACAAGCATCCAGATCCAAACTCAAACCGCAGTCCGACAGATTATACAATCCTTTTATTCCCATAAAATCATAACATCTAAACAAAAAGACTATTTATTCGGCCCAGACAATCCTCGCCCTAGACAGTTTTATCTACTACCCAAAATTCATAAAGAACCCCACACCTGGACCACTCCCCATGAGGTTACTGCAGATACATGGAACAGCCATGGGCCAAAGATTTGCACCATCCTATGCCAACATTTACATGAGCGAGTGGGAACGTGAAGCACTGGCCAAGTGTTCACATCAACCCCTACTATACCTCCGCTATTTAGATGATATTTTTGGAATCTGGACACACGACCTCTCCCACTTCTCAACTTTCATAAATACCCTCTAACCACCATCCAGCCATTAAACTAAAACACTCTATAGACCCAGCTCAAATCAATTTCTTGGACACAAGGTTTTTTTTAAACCTACACAAACACCACACACACACTTATTGACCAAAGTCTATTTTAAACCCACTGACACGCACGCTCTGCTACATAAAACCAGCTATCATCCAAAACATACATTCTGAGGTATCATCACTTCACAAATCATCCGTTTTTATCACCTCTCATCCTTACAATCCGACTTGAATAATTCGATCTCCATCCTCTTTCACTCACTCAGACAAAGAGGCTACTCCAAACGCTTCCTCCGCACCATCAAAAACAGGACCTTGGCCACCCTCGCTCCCACTCGCTCCTTCACCCAGGTTGTTCCACCCCAGTTCCTTCCCATGGTCTCACCTTCAGCCTCGTACTGGACCTATTATTCCTCAACCCTAACCACAACAACAGCCCCCCACTCACTCCCTACCAAAACATAGGCCCCCGACTCATTCTCCCCCCTCCCTTCCAAGGAACCCAGACAGGCTCCTATGGAACCACAAACGTCAACCCCACAAACTACAAGACAAAAGAGGAATCCCTGGGTGCTCAAACCGGCAACCCAGGGACAAACTGGTCATTCAGAATTATCACCCATCCCCCTGGAAAAAAACAAACAAAAAAAATAGAAAAAAGAAAAAAACCACCCCACTTCAGTCACTACCCCCACCACCTGCCCTAGCTCTATCAACCTCCATCTCACCTCCCCGCACAGGACACTCCACCATTACAACTCAAGCACAGGTCCACAAACCATCAGACCAACAGGACAGTACTCCAGATTTCCTCTCCATTTCTCTCAACACCCATAGTAATTCCAATGTTTCAGTCCTTCTAACAGACTCAATCTCTTCTTTCTGCTCCACACCTGCAGGTGGCGCTGGCTCCGACGTTGGTATGGTCTTGCAACAAGCCCCAACAGAACATCAAGAGGAGGGTATGATGAAAGGGACCCTAAAGGCTAACCTAGCCCATAAACATTCCCATTCTGAACCCTCCTCACAACATCACCCTGGGGTCACATTGCTCGACCTTACCAACCCGGAGACCAGCGCCCCTACCGACCTGGAGCCCGGCACACCTGGACCCTTCTTAGACTCCCCTCCCCACCAACGCACCCTCACACCCATCCTCCCAGGTAAATTCAAACCAACATACCACATAGCCAGAGCCAACCGCAAGCTCCAGGACTGGTTTTTCAAAGGCCGCAAACCAGTCCTGGAGCTTGGAGACTCAAACATCAATAGGATTCCCCCACACAACAACCCACAGATCCAGCTAGACAGTTATCCCGGGGCCAACACTTACCATTTTCTAAAAATTTGTGAAAAAACAATACCCAATCCAACAATAAAAATCCTCTTATTAGCCATCGGCATCAATAACCGGGACCAGGATCCAAAACTCACCTCCTGCAAGCAACTGAAGGCCCTCTACAAACAAGCCACCGTTACGATCGATGGACCATTGGACAGAGGAAGAGAGCGGAAAAAATATGGATTCATAGTGACAGACAGTGCTCACGGAAGTACGAACATGTCTTTATGTAGCTCAATACACTTCAGATAACTATCTTGACACATTATTCACTCGCTTCTGTGTTGCAGTAGATTTCTAAATGCTCAGGACACAGCATACACCCCTCCAATCACGATACGCCATTTTGCGACCGTCATTGGTGCAGTGCTTTGCGCACGGTTGACAACCTAATAACACAGCTTGTGATTGGAGAGGAGAGAGTCAACATGTCTGCCAGCAATGTCATCACCAAACAATAAAAAGTTGTTTGTATAGTCGGCATTAGATAAATAAGTACGTAAAACATCAAATTATCGCTTTTATTATTTTTCGAACGTGTCCAAAAATAACCCAGTGTTTCCTTGATGGATTACCAAGCCCCTGGATGGATTATAAGAACAAGTGATGGCTCGTTGTAACGGCTGAACGGTGCGCTGCAGGGCAGTTTTTAAAGTAAGTCGCTACACACAACTGTTAGAGATATTATTGAAAGTATGAAGTGAGTGCTTTTGCAGTAGTAGACGACTGCTGCGACCCCAGAGGGTTAAACCAAGTCTTCACCCTAAAGTTTAATAATTTACGTCATGGGGACTTGCATTTTGTCCCCGAAAGGAAGGCGAGTTCCCACAATGTGAGTGTGTAAACAGATTTATGTCCCCACAACATGAGTAACAAATGTCCATGCACACACGCAACAGTTGCTGTGTGTTCACGCTAACCTCTCCTGCCATTCCTCACCTGCCCACCAGCCGTCACTATTGAGTTTCCCACCTCAGCTCATCACCTGACCCACTCACCTGCCCACCCAGCTGCTCCTCATCAACAGTCAGCTGTCAGTACTCTCTGCCTCATTATCTATGTTGGTTTAGCTTGAATCTGTTCTATATTACACCTGCTGTGTTTGTCTTTTCATTGCTGACTGGAAACCTGCTTTTTGATCAAGTACAGACTGCTTTGACCACACGTCTCCTGCTTTCAGGTACTAGATGTGTGATCCAGTGTGACACACACACACACACACACACACACACACACCAAAACCGAGCAGGTTTGTTCATTGTTATGTAAATTTGGCAAAGCGTCTGCTTGTGGCATCACAATTCTGCTGTTACATAAACAGCTTCATTTAGAAGAGGAGGTCGAGACAGAGAGTGAAATGAGAGTGGGAAGGAAGGAGAGCCAGTGAGTGTGGAACGAGAGGGACAGATATATACACAGAACAGGCAGAGCCTCAGACAGGCTTCTAGGCCTTAGAAAAGGGAAAGATGTAGAGAGAGTGAGAGCAGCTATTACAATAGTGCACTTATGTGTTTCTTACATGTTTATTTGCAAAGCTGATTTTTCCAAGATATGGTATAATCAAAACCAATAAAACCATTTTGACACTAACAACCAGTGCTACTGAAATTTCATGAAAATCTACATGTTAAATTCTCAACGGAAACTTTAAAATGGGCAATAGTTTAATTTCTTTAACTTCTAAAACTCATATCTCACAATCAAAATGACTCTCTAACCTTCTCTACCCATTATATGTAGCTACATTCTCTCGCTGGGTCAAACCCTAAAAATTGTTGCCAAGATCCCAAACCTGGAAAAAGTAATACTAAACATCATGGACATTTGTATGAAATGGTGCGAAAGACATCTAGAAATTTCCATTTATGTGATGTTGGAATGCATTCACTCATATCACACATATGTGATATTGCTTTAAAAGCATTGGATCAAGCAGATGTATAGTGTGCAAAATGGTACCAAAAAAAAAAAGGGGAGTGTAACACGCATTAACAAAAAGTCAACTATACTTAAAGTGCTGGCCATTTTCAAACTCAATCTTCTACCTTCCAACAGCCATTGGTTTGAGATCATTAAAAACCAATGGCTGTTGGAAGGCCTACACTGTGAAAATGAACTTTCAGGAACTTTAAACTTGCTTGAGATAAGGTAATCTATCACAGTGAACACTTGTTTCACATTGTTTCAATTGAAATTGCCTCAATATCAACACACTTTCCTCAATTATCACATGCATTGTTTAAAGTGTAATTTAACAGCAACTGAAAATCTTATTTTTGCTAACCTCCAGTGGTGTAACTTCTCCCCTTGCTGCACTGATGTAGAAGTGTGTGTCAGCACACCATGGCATCACTGTTGGGTGTGGTAAAAGGTGCTACAGACATGAAACGTTCAAACAGAGAGAGCAGGCCTGTGTCACAGTAAGTTACTAAAGCGCGACTATAGAACTACTGCTAAACAGAGGCTGCAAGTGACAGTAATGTAATATTTAGCTAAAATTATGTAACGAGTGGGGAAGAGTCGTACAATCAGCAAACTGGCTCAGTAATTTGCATTACACAGCAATATTTGCCTAAAGTTTGGTAATATTAGCTAACATTAACCACTATAACTACTGGTCATACCAGAACCAAGTAGTAACAAAACCCCTGAGTGTGTTAAAGTGAGCAACGGTTATCAACGGGCACAGACCAAAATGCCTCTGGACGCAACTGGATAGACCTACAACCAATCAGAGCAACAAAACGTGTGACATAGCGCTGAGGGAATCCTGTCGGAAGTACGGCAAACACATCTTTCTAATCAACAGCTTTAAGTGCAGTTGTTTGTTCTTCTTTTAGAGAAAATATACCGTCTAGTTCGTTCGTTTAATACTGACGAGATAGCGCATTCAGGACGTTCCACATCAGTGGCAGCCATCTTGGTTGTTTACGATAATGCCTCAACGGTGCTCAGTCATTGTATCAAACCTGCCCATATTAGATAAACGGTTGTGATTGGCCGACCGGGAAAGGTGGGCTGGAAATCTGTCTGAATGGGAGAGGGACCAGACACGTCTGCCAGAGCAAATAAAACATGAGCTCGCAGATTCATCTGGTTCCCAGGCTAGGATGGTGCAGTTGTCGATCAAATCCCATCAAACCAAACCGACACAGTTTTGATGAAACAGATTAGCTGAGTTGCTTGAATATTAATAGAATATAAAACAAGATTTTTAGGGGCTTTAAAGTAGCAGGAAAACATCTTATTGCTTTTACTTTTGGTTTTCATTGTCTGCACAAACTCTGATTCACATAGCATTTTGGGTACTTTAATCACAAGTAATTTGTTAAAGTGCCAAGAAAACGGCACAGTTTACTGTTGGGATCACTACTTACTCCCTCTGCATTACAAGTAACCCACAATTGCTCAGTCATGCAGGAAATATTCCTGTAATAGGTTTATTTCTGGCAGCAGGGATGCTCAGTCACAGGGTATCAAAGGTTCATGTAAACAGCTTAAAATGAATAAGACCTTAACCAGAGTGCTCTCAACCAAGAGCCAAGTTCCTGACAGCAAATAATCACAGACTTCACTCTCACCATTATAATCTCTCTTTGTACAGTGTGGACAGTTTGTTTAATTAAATTTCAAATTGACAACAAAAATCTGTCTGTATGGGTCCCTGCATAGTTCATAATCTCCTCAAGTAGGGGTCTGAGGCCTAATGTTGGGAGTATTTGGAATCCATGACATTAAAACATGAGCACAACAAAAAGGCTTCTAAGAACATAAATCAGGCTAAAAGAAATCCAACGCTGTAAGTACAAAAAACGGCACAGACTGGTTACACAAGCGTACAGCTGCTAAGTGGCTGTGCAAGCGAGGCGGAGAAAATCAAACGGCTTTGGATCAAAAGACAAAATATAATTTTTCCTCTGTCTCTGATCACTGTGTGTGAGTGTGTGTGTGTGTGTGTGTGTGTAGGTTTATCCACACAGGAAACAGTGTGGGCTGCAAACACTCCGGGCGATTCCGCCTTTTTTTGCTTGTGTGAGTATGCGTATGTGTGTGTGTGTGTGTGTGTGTGTGTGTGTGTGTGTGTGTGTGTGTGTGTGTGTGTCTGACAGAGTATGTGTGTGTAAGAGAGAAAGGGAGGAATTGTGAGTGTGGGTGTATGCAGTGTTTTGTGAGCGTGTGTGTGTGTTAGAGAGTGTATGCTGTGGTAGTGGTGTGGGTGTGTGTCAGAGAGACGGGGAGCGAGCAGGTCTTTTCTAAATGAGGGGGAGACTGAGAGATCAGGAGAGAATTAGTCACAGAAAGAGATCTCCTGTGCCTCCAATATCCAGTATTTTCCTGCTTTCTTTTCTTTCCTTTCTCTTCTTCTTCTCTCCTTTCCATCTAGCTCTCTGTTAGTACATTTAGTTCTGTGATTATGCTGCAGAGGCTTCTGTTCTCAGCCTTATTACACAAGTAATCTGGTTTGAGGTTTTATATACATAAGCCTAATTATATGGTCAAAACAGTTTAGCTAAAACTATGCTCCATTTATGAGAAACCAGTTTAACAACCGAGCTTACTTCCATATTAAACAGGTCAATGTAGTACTGTGTATTGTGCAGAGCTGTGGTTCCTATTAATGTCTTTCCGCTGCATTAAACATAAGCTACTATTGCTGAGTCAAAGAGGAAAGGGAAATATTGTGTTACAGTAACTGGTTTATTAATGACAACAGGGAGATTCAGTAGCAGTATATCAAAGGTTCATGTGAACATAATCTGAAGATTTTAACTCAGCATGAACTCTGTATCTAAACCCTTATTTCTCTCCATGATAAGTGTACTCTTTTCCTGTCACACCAGGGATCCTTTACAGTAGCTTATCTTAGAATACAGTAGCAGCTGCGTTTAGTGAGAGAACAGCAGCCCTGGAGCTGGAGGGATTCAGTGTCTTGCTCGAGGACACTTCAGCAGGTATAATCGTAGCCAGCAAGGGGGTTTGAATGGCATTAATTTGGCAGGTATTTGGTCATAAACTAAAGTATTGGACAAATCAAAATTTGGATTTGATGATGGTGTGAGAGCAGAGGTTCTCAAACTGTGAGCCGCACCTCTCCAGGGGGGCATGGGAGAGTTGGGGTGGGGAGGGGGCCACAGAGGGGAAGATACTACCTGAGGTGAAAGGGACAGGTGCATGCAGGTATTGACACACAGCTCATAGAGGCAATTAGGGTACTTTTAACGCCCGATTGCCACAATTTGCACTTGCATTCTCCTCTGAGTCATAACTTAGTTATATCTGATACACATATGTTTCGAGTCAGTGTGAATTAAACTTTTTTAGGATATCATTATCTCAGGTGGTCATTGCTTATAAACTGCCATAAGCTTATAACTCCAGAAGCCTGCCTGAGAATTATCACATTTTTAAGTTTTCTTCAGTTTCAAAGTAATCCAGTGATACTTGCAAACAGGAACTTCAAATAGCTAATTCAGCAGACTTACATACACACAAACTCGGGCTTGGGTGGGCACAGTTGTCTTGATTTTGTCTGAGGGGGGCCTCAGTGTCAAACTTTGAAAACCCCTGCACTAGAGGAAAAGTTAAAGGATCACTAAAGAGGGGAACATGAGTGTTCGTCCAATCTGGACCAAAGTGGTGGACCAACTGACTGACACTGCCATCTCTAGAGCCATGCCACTAGCATAGCTAACAATAATACAATATACAATGAAAATTAGAAACACCATAAAAGGAGAGACTGTTATCACAAAAATGACAGCATTATGACAGCACTGGTCATTGGTTCAAAGCAGCAATGTTTATGCTTTCCTGTAGTGCTCAGGAGAGTAAAATCTCTCATTAGCAAAAACTGAAGTAGCGGGAATTTGTTGTGGGAGTAGTTTGGGGAAAAGTGTAGGAGGGTTTCTTTTAACCATGACCATGATCTTTTCCTAATCTTAACAAACGGGTTTTAGTTGCCTAAATTTAACTTAACCAGAGAGGTGGTACATCAGATATGTGAAAAATTAGTTGCTTATGGAGCAGTCAGGGTCATTTTGGAGGCCACTAACAAGTGGCCTGTTTAGTCATTTAGGTATGAGTGGAATATCCCTCGAGTGGTTTGTCAGCGTAGTGACTCAGTAATGTCAGTTACACATCATCTGAAGTCTGCTAACATTAGCCACCATAAGCTACTGGTCATGTCAGACCAAGTAATGCTGGTGCAGCAAAGTGTATTCAATTGAGTAAGGGTGTGTTTTAGAACGCATTATTTCCTCTTTCAAAGTTACATTGTCTCGCTGTAATACTTACCAGATGAATTGAGTGAAGTGCCACTTTAATTGTGCTACATGCAGCTTTGACATGCTCTCCCTCACCTATCTCCATCAAACACAGTTGTTTTGTCAACTGTGAAAATACGGACACAGTTCAGCAAACACAAAGTTATTCAACTTCAGCCTCTTTGGCCCGTTATGCAATAACCATCTATTTTTACCATCTAAACTCGACTCTGCGTACATGCTTTGGAATAACAAAGGTATCATAACATTAACAGACCTGTTTTTGGATGGCACTTTTCCCGACTTTGAATGTCTGTCCTGCAAATATAACCTGCCTCGGAAAAACTTTTTCCGCTATCTCCAGGTTCGCAGTTTTGTTAAAGATCATTGCACTACATTCCCTCACTTGCCCCCTGAAGACTTGCCAAATATTTTAGAGAAACCAGAAAACCTGATAGGTCTGACATCTAGGCTATACAACTACATCCTTAGATCTGACCCTAGACTCTTCACTTCCCAAAGTCAAACACGAGTGGGAGGCTGAACTGGGAGTCCAGTTTTAAGAGCCCTGGTGGGAAAAAGCCTATTCCTCCTCTGTGCCCGCCTTAATCTTATACAATTTAAAGTGCTCCATAGAATACGCTTAAGCAAAGCTAAACTTGCAAAATACTTTCCTGGCACTAGTGAGGCCTGTAATAGATGTGATTCTACCCCCTCTCATCTAGCACATACCTTCTGGTCATGTTCAAAATTAACAGGATTTTGGAAAAACATTTTCTAGATCATGTCAGACGTCCTAGGTACAGATATTGCACCCTGTCCACTCATAGCCATTTTTGGAGTCCCCCTTAACTACCCGGAGTTTACTAAAAATAAATTAAATGTCCTGTCCTTTGCCTCTCTCGTCACCCGTAGATGCATCCTCCTACACTGGAAATCGCCTAAACCTCCAGTAGAATGGTCCTAGCAGACTGATCTGTCATTCCTTAAACTGGAAAAAATCGAATTCACCTGTATGTTATCTCTGTGTCTTTGTTTGAACAAATATAAAACTGGACATGTTTGTACTTTCAGATGCTGTGTAAAGATGATGTGATATCCTAATAATATTGTGCTACATGAGATACAGCAATCTGTATGCAAACCAGAGCGTGGTAAATGTTTGGTGTAGCAAGGTTAAACCTGCACCAGGATGACTGAAAGTGGAAACCGCATGATGAAATTACAAGCAAGCCAATTTGGTTTTGATGAGAATTGGTTTTGGTCCCTATTGACTTGTTCTAAAACTGCTAATGAATGCTAACAAGAGGTTTCACCGCTGATGTGTCAAAAAACTGTCACACCGGCATTGAAAGTTTTGGAGAGTTCTTTAAAGAGCTGCGGCCTGTGATCAACGTGAGAGATGTCTTAAAGATGCCAAACCTGCCCTTACATTAAGACAAAGTGTGTGGAAATGAGTCGGGTAAAAAGACAGATCAATTTAAGGAAAGACAGGAGATGAAACCACAGAGGAGTGCTCCAAAAGAAAATGAGTATTAGACAGACTTGAAGAGAACATGGGGGATGGTTATAGACTGGAGAGAGAGAGGGGGGAAGAAAGAGAGAAGAGGAGCTAGAGATGTAGGTATGGCAGGAAAGAGCTCTGATGAAGAAAGAGAGGAAATGCATATGAAAAGATTAAAAAATGGAAGAGGAGAAGAAAAGAGAGGCAGAACAATTAGAAATGGTATGAAAGTGGTGACCCGGAGAAAACAAATGCAGGTAGAAGAAAAAGGATGATGTCAAGAGAACGGCAGAAGAAAGGAGGACAAGATGAGAAGGAAAAACAGGTTGGATTAGAGAGCGGAGCAGTGGATTTGAGGTTGGATGGAGGGCTGCATGGACTGCTGGCAGAGCAAAGGTATTCGAGGAAGAGCGAGAGCCTTTGGAAGAGTTGTCAGGGGAGCTACAGAGAGATCCCTGCTTAGCAACAGAGGATGAACAAGTGGGAGAAGCATGTAGTACATCAAAGTATAGATTCATCTGGGAGGTTTGTGTGTGTGTCTGTATGGACGTACCATATGTCTTTAAGTCTGCCATTTGAAGGGTCAGGCCTTAAAGCGATGCTTTGCCCGAAATCTGTCTTTTTAGTATCAAACACTCATCCCCAGTAGGCTTGAAAGGCGGCTGTAAAAAAAAAAAGTTGGAAGTTCCTCCTTTAAAGGGAAGAGCAGCTTCAGTTGGCTTGGATTCATGTTAGTTGCAATGGATTTCAAAAGTGACAAGTTTTCACATCAGAAAAATGTATCAAAATGTAGAGATGGCTCAAACCACTGCAGCAGCGTGATCCACTTCACTGATGTCCATACAGTATGTATGGTAATATTATAACCACAATAATTATTATTATTTGGCAGTTAGTTTTTTTGTGGTAAAACAAAAAAAGCACTTCAAGGTTTTGGAGACCTACATGATTGCCCCATTTGACTGTATGCAGCAGAGTGGTTCTCAAAACGGATCATTCTAAATGATGGGAGAGCACCCAGACCTTTTTTTAAAAAGTTACTTTACTTTCCGTTACTCAGCCCAACGCAAAAGCCGCCAAACCCATATTTTGCATCTTCTGTATTTAATGTGTAGAAACAGAAAATGAGACATTGTGTTTTAATGATCAGCCTGCGGTTTGATAATATACTGCCCATCAACAGCTAGCTTAGCCCAGGTGACTGCACGCAGCACTCCAGAAATCTTGTACTCATAGCCAAGCTGTGGGCTTCACACACCCTCCAATTCCAAAACAAAACTCTGCTGATTCCCGAATGAAGGCTTACCAATGGTAAATGGTATATGGACTTCACTTATATAGCACTTTTTCAACCTTAACGGTTCCCAAAGCACTTTTACATTCACACACTGATGGCAACTTAGGGAGCAACTTCAGTTCAGTTCTTGCACTTCAACATGCGGACAGGAGGAGCCAGGGATTGAACCACCAACCCTGGGATTAATGGACGACCAGCTCTACCTCCTGAGCCACAGTCGCCCCCCCCCATGGCTAATTATCCTGCTAAAAATACACAATATGTACATTAGACAACTTTGGAGTTATCGGAAGGCATATTCCTTCTCCTCTGATGAAGGATTACTACCTGAGCTACAGAGGGCCTGTATCATTGTAGACCCCTCTACATCCCACTGAGGAAAGTATTCACTGACTACTGTCGAATACTGAATGATGTGCCATGCACGTAAGGCGCAGCTGGTCCTGAGGAGATTCCACACCGAGGAAGGAGGAGTGCTGAGGGTGCTGCAGCAATCCTCACCCCCAGGTGGCTGAGGTGTATTTGTATTGGGGGGGTTTCCCTGTCACCTGCGATTTTGTCTTAATTATTGCGAACGTGAGATTTCCAGATGCTTTCCTATAATGTTTCCTATGTCCAGTTGTAATTTGTCTGTATTGATCTTTTGTGACAGGATGGTTTGGACTGGATTCAGATAGCCTCTCTATTATGAACAAAATACATTTCAAATCCAGCTTTCAACCAACCACAGCAAAGTATGGTTTTGTGATCAGTGGCGGCTCTGTGCTGTCAGTGTAGTTATCTTGATGACTGAAGTACCTTAACTATGCTGTTTTTATACTGTCATATTGTTTCACTGACATAACTTTATATGGTGCTGTCAAGATGTGATTTACTATGATACAAGGGCACCATGAAAGTCTTTAGCACAAAAGTGTAAGTGTAATGCTGTACCACGTTGGTCCCATGTGGTTCTATGCTCCCAGCTCCTTACTTAAAGCTTAAGTAAGGAGGGCGGTTGCAGAGCAGTGTAGCATATGTTTTGCTGTGTAACTGAGTTGCTGATCATCTACATATGTGCTGTTTATGACCATGTCCACCAATGTACTCTGCAAGAGATTCTTTGGATGAATGGGGTCACTTTTTAAAAGCCATTTGTTCCATGTCAAATAAACAGTATGAGTTGTGTTTGTATTCTTGGAAATAATTCAAGTAGTTCTAGGTGGGAGGTTGTTGTGTCTCTTTCAACTATAATAGCGGATGTGCACATTTAGCAGTGTTCTCTGGTGGAAAACAAGAGGATTGTCTCATAGTGCCGGAAGAGTTCAAGTATCTCAAGTTCTTTTTCGGGGGTGTGATTAACTGGTGCTGTGACACAGATGGTAAGTCAAATGTAGCCTCTGCAGTAATGCACTGGGTTTTTTTTGTTTTTTTTTTTGTTTTTTTGCAGACAAATGCAGCAAAACCACAAAGAAAACTTCTTAGTTTACCCGGTAGTCTTTTGTAGGGCTGAAGTTGAGCCTTAAAACATGTTAATGTTAGTGTGAAATATTGGGGATAAGTGAAAGTAAGTGAAATGTTCTCATAGCCGTGGTGTTATGTGTCTATTTGTGTGTGCAGTGTAGGAGGGCCATTTACTGTAAGGAGCTTACTTAAAGATACTATTAGAAAAATAGTTAGAAAAGGTTCAAGTTAATGATGTGACTTAATATTGATGCCGAAATTCAGAGAGCATGATTAACTTTATCTCTGAGCACGAAAAACGGAGCCACCTGTCTCCATTTCCCTCTGTCTCTCTCTTTTTCTCTGTCACTCTGCCTCTCTCTCTCTCACCCAATCCTCCCACATATCCCAACGAGACGCAATTAGTGTTCTACCAAATGCTCCTGTCACTAAGAATGAAAAAGCAGGAGGGTTGATAACGTCTCAGATGGGTACCTTTTGTTTTACACCAGAGAGTCCCCTTGACCATGAAGTCGCTGCACAAGCCAAAAAGAAGAAAAAACAAGTTAATGGAATAATTTAATGAATGTTAAATTGCATGTAGATTTCTGTAACTTTGCACTGAAACTGTCCATGAACCACCATATGTAAATGGCTTCATGATTCTCTCTGGATAGAAGTGCACCTGGAGTTTCCAAGTCTCTCAGCTCTCCTCTGTGCTTCTTTCATTTAGTCAGATTATCAGTGGCCCACACAGAGCCTGTTCTTCCCTGTTCCTTGTTCTTCACTTGTGATCAAAGTCCTGGAGAGCCCGTGTGGGTTCAGCACTGCAGGCAGCCAGTAACGGAAGATGACACACAAAAAAAGGAGCAGGTTTTGATTTTCTGGTTAGATCCTGTTAGGCTGCATGATTAATTTACTAATGTTTCCCCAAGTAGGAAATATCAGCAAGCACTGAGATATTTAAATTAAATGCAAGATTAGATGGAGCCATAATGATTCTTGTATTCTTGTGGGGGCGCAAAAAAAAGGCTCATTGCAGCAGCACATTGCAACAGGATATAGCAAGGATTTAAAATAATATAGAACAGAGCAAATGACAACACTGTTTAAAACCTGCATTGACAATGACATATTATAAAGTTTATATAAGGTGTCAGCAAATAATTGCCTATTTACACATCCAGCAGACATGGAGCAACAGTATATAGTTGTGTTTCTGGCCACCTGTTGAATGTAAGTCTAATATTTCTTTTTTCTAATTATTTAATTATTTCTCTCTGTGTGTGTATATATATATATATATATATATATATATATATATATATATATATAGTATTACATTTGATTAAGAAATTTAAAGAGGTAGTGCACACTGAAACGTATGTTTTGAGCTGTAAACTAAATGATGTGACTGTGCTGTGATGAAACACAGCAATGCTGCTGTTAATGACATTTCTAACCAAATTTATAAAAATCTGTATTTCATGGTTCAATGGCTCAACACGCCATCTACTGTTTTTGTCAGTCAGTCCCCTGACCCTCACACTACGCAGCCACGAGGCTACGCCTCCTACAGTTGTTGTTCCCTCACTCGTTGCATTTTTTAAATATGCTTGGTTCTAGCAGCACACACACACACACACACACACACACACACACACACACACACACACACAAAATAATAATAATGTAGGTCCAATATTCACTCTCCTTTTAGCTCTCCACCCACTCCTGAGGATAATAGCTGGCTGCTAAATGCCCCACTATGTTCACCAGCTAGTGGCCAACTGTGTTTATCTGCCGTTTGTTGCTGAGCAGGTGTGTGTGTGTGTGTGTGTGTGTGTGTGTGTGTGTGTGTGTGTGTGTGTGTGTTTTGCTAAAAACAGCTGCCTGCTGCTGCCAGAAACAAGCTTGATGAGAGTGGGGAGAGTGAACCAAAGCAGTAAAGTTCTGGGTTGTAAAGCCAAAACAATGAGCTGAAAGACTTTAAAAGGCTCTGCAGAGCTGAGGGAAACTGCAGAGTCGGGTGATAATTCTCTGTGGGTTTGTCACTACGAGTCAACCCTTTCACATGACATGCAGTCATTTTATCCAATGTTAATTAATAATATTGATTAGAACAGCTTTAACCTTTCCGACTTTTACCTAAAATCTTAATGATGTCTTAATAATTTCTAAAATGATTTCTTTCACCATATATTTCCTCATCCACAGTATTAATTAACATACAATTCATTTTATTTTCTTTGAAATGTCTTTTTTACTTTTACTTTGTCTTTGCTCACAACTCTTTTTTATACTTTTCTTTTTATGTTTGTACATGTTGGTTTTTTCTATCTTTATTATCATCACTATCTATTGTGAAGCATATTGAATTGCATGTTTTTCAGCTTCTGTTGGGTGAGAGGCAGGGTACACCCTTTGCCATGTCTATCGCAGGGCTGACACATTAAAACATTAAAGAGTAACTGCACCCAGTCAGATAATCCTGGTTGCACTGCCAACTGATGGTGAACATGCTATATCCAAACTTTGTGCATCAACACAACCTTACACCATGCTCTCAAGTGCCGTCGCCATTTACCACACTAGCAAAGTGCAACTAAACACATTTACACCATGGATGTATTAGAACTGGAAAGTGGACCCAAAGATGGCGCCTATTCAGTCCAATAAGAATTGCTCGTCTGGCGCATACGCCAAAAAAATTTCTAGCTTCTGGGTTTACTTCCGGGGTATGCGGCCCACTGAATATGCGCAGTAGTGTTTCTCCTGCGAGTTCCCGCTTGGCCCATAGACTTAACATTGTGATGATGTCACGGATTCTTAAATTGGTTTTCTGGGCTTGAGGAAAGTTTTACAAATATAAAACCTCCATGGATCAAAAATTCATAATAGATAGATATAATGGTGGTCTCTGGGGAAAATGCTTTTTGGGCTTGTTAGCATGCCTGAGCAGTCAAAGGAGGCAGATAGTCTTAGGTAACACTTTAGCATGTACATTATATTCCATATAGCACCATGACAACAGAACCACCTTCTGGCAGATGTAAGTTGTGCTTGATACCCCTTTCAATCTACCCTTCCACTTTAGCATAGCATGAATTGTACCTTCTATTCCTCTATACGCAAATACATTTGGCTCCTATCACGTCATAAACTAATGCACATTATTTGCTCGTTCCCAGGCGAACAACACGGAGGAACAGCCCAGCGTCCCCGCTGTGAAACCCCGACTCACACGAACTGCAACATACCAACCAATCACAATTAAATACCTTTATTAAAATATTGTGTGTGTGTATTTAACCATGTCTTAATATCGCCACTTCATACCTCATTTACCCTCTTACTCTAGTAACAATAATTACTATTAACTAGACATCTTAGTAACGGCGACTCGTCGTTACAGGGCTGCAGGAGAATTTTTCGCTGCAATACCATGAGCGGCCACTGGAAAAAGTTGGAAGCAAGGCTGAGCGGCAGCACCTTATCCAGGTGTTATAATACATCCATGATTTACACTGACAGAGATGTTTGCTCAGTCAGCAGTCGCACCCTCCGACAGATGACGGTAGTCTGTGTTAATGTGGAAGTTGTTCATTCTCAAAGCACTAGTCTGACATTGGTTATGACACATGCTTTGGGAAAAAAAACATTAACGTACCACCTCTGTCCGACCTCCACAGTCTGGATGTGAAAGTGCTGTGTGGCGTAGCTATACTGTGTTTCTCCTGAACTCCATTACACAACATTAAAAACATACCACGATCTCACCAGGAAAAGTAATGCATGGCGTAATGACAGCAGTCAGATGGGGCTACCAGCTTTGTGAATAGGCATATAGTTACGAACTTAGTTAAATCTAATGCTAAAGTTAGCACTTTTTGATGACGTATATCTGCGCTGCACTATGCTCTGCGCCCTACCTCGTGAGCGAAGAGCAAATTTCTTATCATCTGAAGGCAGCTTTAGGAATTACTTGCTAGCTTATGATTAAAATCATCAAACTCCATGATTCCTTGCTTTGTAATCAGAACAAATGCATCATTAAAAAAAAAAAAAAAATGAAACATGATATTAAACAAACATAATAAGCAAACCATCGTCCCTGTGCCATTCTGTCTTTTCTCTGTTCACTCAAGAGGCTGTTGCTTTTTATCCTCTACGCTAACAAGTGGGAAAGGGGGAAGTGGGGAAGTGGGAAAAGGGGAGAGAAATGACATGTCAAATGATATAAAACATGTCATGCAGAGACGTGATTTGTTTGCACTCATGAGGCAGAGAACGCATTGAGAATTATGTCAGATTTTAACATGTCGTCCTCGCATTAGAAACGACAGGATTCTTTCAAATCTGCAAAGAGACCGTTTAACAGGCTGCCAAAAGGATGAGTGCTGGGACTCTCAGACAGCAGTGAAAAAGTAAATTAGTAATCCAGTTCCCTTATCTGGTAGGTAGAATGGAGTATGTCACAGAAAGAAACGTAGAGGTAACAGACAGATACGAGAAGAGAAATGGACGAGGGAAGCGTGAGAATTATGTTGACACGCGCACACACACACACACACACACACACACACACACACACACAGAGGCTGAGTAACACTGTTTTTCTAATGAAATATAGTTATATAATTAGCTTATTACATTTCTACATGTGCGCTCCTAATGGCATACCACGCACTTCTCTTTACACGTTTTACAATAAGCTTCGCTCGAACAGACGTAGCAGAGGAAATGAGGAAAGTGCTGAACAATCAATAAAAAAAGAAAGAAAAAAGACACAGATCAGGAGTCAAAGTCTCTCTAAGCTGCAGGAGCTGCAGCACCGTGTGAGGTAAGGGAATAGACCTTTTGAAATGACTCCTAAAATGAATCAATAGCAGCTTGAATAGAAAGACATTTAATAAAACAGCTTCTTATCTGTGCAAGTTAAGAGGAGAGGTTTAATAAGAGCCCCGGCTCCCTATTGAAAGTGAGTGAGGAGAAAGCATTCATGTGTGTGTGTGTGTGAAATAGTGTGTGCTCATCCCAGAATGTTAAAGCGCTAATGCCTGCGTAAATTAATTGATTTCCCAATACATGTGCAGGCATGTACAGTAATGGTGTAATCAATGAGCATGTGCTATACACGAACACTGTGTGTGTGTGTGTGTGTGTGTTTCCTGGCAAAGACTGGACTGTGTGTGAGTGCACATGTGTGTTTGTGTGGCTCCCTATTGCACATAAAATATGTGCTAAAGTGTTGGTTCATGTGTGCGCGCGTGGTTATATTCTTAGTTCATTCAATTATAAATATACCATATGTAAATGTGTTCTGTACACCTGCCTACAGACACACATCTTGCACCAGTGTATGCTTTCATGTTCATGCTTTCATGCTGATTCTCCCTGAGCAGGACAGAGCTTCATGCGCAGTTTGCAAGGACACTCAGAAAGCAGTGCTTCTGTCACACTGATTTAGAAAAATGGCAGAAAATTCTCTATTATGGACCTATTTGCTAGCTAATTTTACGAATTTATAGAGGTTACTTCTGTAGCGTCTCAGCGTCAAAGTCAGATTGGCAAAACATGCATTACAGTAATTTTTAATTGGGCTGTTTGCAGATCAAGCCTTCTGTGGCTGATAAGCTGAAAAGGTTTCCATGGAAGGATCAATGACGCGTCATTATTTTACTCTATAAAAGATTCACGTTTTCATAGCTTGTCACGCAAAAGGAAATTTGATTTCATTGGGTTTATTCACACGGCTGCCATGGTTTATGTTCTACTAATGTACAATAGCAAATATGTTTTGAAAGAAACAAAATACGGCCAGGATTGCAAAGGAAACATTTTTAGAGAACTTATGTGCAAAGTCACAAAATGTAGATACTGAACATATCTGGAAAGACTTTTCCCTTCAATATCTCAACTAATTCACACTAATTCAGTACCAGCGTAAGGCTGCTGTTCTGTGGCTGACCAATGACAGCATGTCTGTGACAGGATCAAAGAAGTTTCATTGTTTCATTATATAAAAGGTTGACATTTTCACAGTGTGCCACACAGGAAATCAGATTTCAAGGCCTTTATTCACATGGTAGCCACTGATTTATATTAGCATGGTAAACACTATTTAAGACAACAGAGCAGATTAAATCAGATGGCCACTTTAACAGTCTTTGGACAACAACACATTACTGTAGGTCCAGTTCTATCTGGGTGGATCGTTCTGAAGTTCTGAGGTACTAAGTACTAAAGATTTAAATCCCAAATCAACTAATGCTGTGTCTCAAATTGTGTACTTCTGTACTTACACTTGCTATTTTGAGTGCATAAGTGTGTTCACTCTGACAAGTATGGCAAAATGCAGTGTACTGAGTACCCGGATGATGTACTCATAACGGTCAGAAAGTAGAGTGTGGAACGCTGCACACTTCTCACCCTCAATGGTCGCCATCTAATCGCCGCTACGTAGCCGAAGGGGAGGGACCACCAACTACATCGCCGGCACAGTTGGTGGCATAATTTCCACCTTGCGTGAAACGGGGCACACACAAGCAAGTGAAAGTAAAAGCATGTTCATCTTTATTCATTTGAATTCATTTTTAAATTGAATTGAAGTGAAGTGAGCGAACAAGCGGGCAGACATTTTGGTGTGCGACAATCGCGATCAAATGTTGGCGATAATGGTCTACCAGGTTGCAATTCGCCATCAAAAGAGAAGAAGAAGAAAACGAAGAAGCTGTCAAATGTTGCGATGGTCATTTCCGGTAAGTGCACAACGGTCGTGTTCGATTTGAGACACTACCCTGTCAAAATTAATGCACTACACAAGTCAGTACATAGTGTACACAGTGTACGACATGGAAGTGTACTAACGGGAGTATCTAAATTGAGACACAGCATGTGTCTTCTTGTGACACTGCAGCCCAGAGATTAAACTTGTAATTGTAAGTGACCGAGACCAGTTTAGAGTAGCAGCAGGGGCCTGAAGACACTAACAGCACACAACAAAGAGAAATGATAAAGTGTATTAGAATTAGGATTACATCTGTTATCGCAATTAGTCACTTTTGTTGCTGTTGTCCGATATAGCCTCTGCTGCAGTTCTGTAATCTGTTGTTTAATGAATTGTCTGCAGAAAATTGTTTCCAGGGGAATGGTACTTTAAAATGTGGTCCAGAAATGTGTTACCCTTCAAAATAAAGCTTTATTGATAAGGCTGACCCAAACACTTATGATGAATTTGTTCATGATAAACAAACCCACAGTAACACACCAAGCCAATTCACTGTCATAAAACAAATGTAGATAGTGGGTCCCCTCTGTCTAAAGTGAGACATGTACACATTTCCTTAAAATGAAGTCTGAATGCATAAATTCTGCATACTATTAGCTGTTCCCAAAGAAGAGCCATTAATCTGCTCGTGTACTTCCTCAGGCACTTGATTATAAATGCAAAACCAGGAATATAGGAATAAGAAAAGCTGTGTGAGTGTTGTCTAAGTATGTGTGTTAAATTAATACCGCGTTGTCTCTGCAGCCCACAGGGCCAGTGAGTGTGTGAGAGAATGTTTTTGTGAAAATCATTTCAATTCAGATTAAGCATACACATACATGTGAAATACAAGGGCATGCTCATATTTTTTAGCATGAATTAGAACACGCTTCATGTAAGTTATTGCAGGATTAGAGAGAAATGCTGTTGAAATAAATGTAGTATGTTGGAGTGGGCTGAAGCATGGCAGGGTTATCACATGTAGGCTTATACACTTGGTGGCGTGTCACGCATTTTTCTTTGAAGATTCTTTTAACTTCTTCAACTCATTTAAGGTTTTAAAGTGACGGCAACGTCTCTTTGCTTATTTCACCAACTGTGGCTACCAACTCTAATTCAGGTCAACTTTAATCCCTTATGGAACGCCAAAGTAAAACATCTCTATATGGACTGAATCTAATGAGTCTGGTCTTTGGCCACTTCACGTTTTCACTCCTTAAATGTAACTGTCAGAAACAATGGGAGATAGGAGCTTCTGACTTGAAAACTATTTTCTCCTTTAGACTTTAAATGAGAAAACCTACTTAGGAAAGCAGACTTTGGAAATTAGGCCTAATATTACTGAAATCTAATGTTGTCAACAAGATGTAACTGAAATGGTAAAGGGTACAGTAGAAAATCATGTATAAATGTTAAATAAATTTAACAAACTGTGAAGTAATTTTGTGATCACAACTTCCAAAATGTGTTATGTAAAATGGTCATGAGTATCTTAATAACGAATTTGATAATCATACAGATACAGATTGTTTCTCCGCCCAGCAGTCGTCAGTCACCTGATCGTCATCTACCTGCACGCCTGCCCTTCATTCCACTAATCAGCCGCTCAGTATATATACCTGCCCACTACTTACTCTTTTGCCAGCTGCAACCTAGTCCTCTAATCCTGTTGATAGCTTTTCAGCCTTAGTTCTGTTTGCCTTCCTGCTCATGATCTCTGCCTGTTTTTGTTTTTTTGGCTGCCAGTGTGCTTTTGGTTTGCCCCTGCTGACCTTGTTTTTGACAAAGACCAAGTAAAACATTTTTTTATTATTTTATTTTTTTTACATCTAACCTGCTTTGCCTCTGTGTTCTCGCAACACTTAACAGAACTGTCACACAGAAGTATGTATTTAGTGTAAAACGTTTACCAGAAGAAAACAAAGCCTGCAGAGCACTACAGAGTAAAGCCTTGTTCTCACCAGAAAGTGACACATCAGCAAAGTTCATCCACGTCTCCTCGCAAAATAGCTGGTGCTAGAATCTTGGTGACCTCACGCAGGGCTAGTTGCTGAACTACTGTAGCTGGCGAGCTAACCAGTTACACACCACAACTTTTGCTATCAAAGTTGAACTTCACAGATCACAGATTTACCTTGCCCCCATGAGCAAATCCACTGATTGTGATGATTCCATTGAAATTAATTTTACCTCCATATTTTGCTGAATGTTCCCTCTAGACCTCTTCCCCAAAAACACTTCTGAGTTGTGGCTTTTGTTGACTTTAGTTTTTCCAACATAACACCCATACAGCACACTCTCATGCTTCCAGTACGCACATTATTAATAATAGGCCTACTAACTTAATCTACTCATTGGTTAGTATGATTTTGATGACTTTGTTACAAATAATTTAATATACAAATAATTGTGTGTGTGAGCCGGGCTGTGATAGCAATGGTAGTCAGACATACATTACTGGTACGTTATCAGTTGTTGAGAGGGTCTCAATATGCACCCATAACTATTGTCAAATTTGGGATTATAGAAAATCCTCACTGCAACTGGCATATCAGCTTGTTCATGTGTGTTCAACTAATGCTGGCCGCCTTGACAAAGTACAACACTGAATCCCATAAGCTAACCAAGCAGCCTCTGATTGTGGGGGAAAAAAACCACACTGATGTTATCCGCAGGGGTTAAGTCAATGAGCAGCTCAACAAACAGACGAATGATTTAGATGCTTGTTTTTAATGTACAGATGTGAGCTGAATTTTTATTTAATGATCTATTATGGTGAAATATGCCCTAAACTCTATTCAAGTGCTTCTCTCCTCCATTTCTTTTTCTTTCTCTTCCTGCAGTTTGCTATAAAGGCGACAACACAGAGTGATCTCTCACCTCGCTGGTCAGCTCTGCAAAAGAAACACTTGAGGTCAGTCAGGAGGCTTAATAAATATGAAAGGGAAGAAAACTAGAAAATGGATGACGAGGCAAATTGAGCCGGTAGCTAAAACAGCAAGTCACCCTGCTGGACAGCTGAGCTAGCAATGAAAAGAAAAACCACGGCTCGGTAGAGAGGAAGAGGGAGAGAGGGAGGGTGAGAGAGTTGGAGGGGTTCAAAGTAAGCTGAGGTGGGAAGAGAGACGTAGGGAGAGACAGGGAGTGAGAGTGTGTGTGTGTGTGTGTGTGTGTGTGTGTGTGTGTGTGTGTATATAAGAGAAAGAGGTGTACCTGAAGATGCTGACTACGTATTAAAACTCCAGTTGATGGGTAAGTGGATTTCTGTACTTGACTATTCAGTAGAACAAGGTTCACACACTGCAAAAAGTAACAAACCATAGCAAGCTATTTCACCCCACATTTACAGCTATCAAGTTATTTATTTAGGATGTTTTTAATTCAGCACATATACTGTATCTTTTTGTATTAGTTTATTGCACCAGCAGGGAGACTTCATGCTGTCTGGAGGACTTTTAGATTCCATCACATGATTCTACTCCTTATTTTCTTTCTGTGGTATCCAGGGAAACTGACTAATTTGATATTAACAACCTGCCAGATCACAGCAATAAGTCAGCTGGACTGTAGGCTTGGTCTAAAGTACAAATAAAGACCACCTTCATTCCAATGAACTTGGAGTCTGACCTGACAATGCAATAAAAAAGGTAGTTTTACAATTTTTGCTGGGTTTTTTTTCAACCAAAACATACTTTAAGTTTAATGTGTTGGATGTCCAACATGATATTTCCATCCAGTTTAGAGACCAGATTGCGAGATCATCTCACTAGCAAGGCTTAGTAATAGTGGATGATGCTGAAAGTTAAAAACAGTTCCAAAGTCTGCTCATTTTTTCTAGTGTGTGCTTTTAGCTGTAAGTGGTGCAGGGGGAACTATCTCCGAATCATCAACTTTCCTACATGAGAGGGTTAGGAGAGCTAATGCAGACATGAGCAGAAATAAATCTAAATATGGCTACAAATATGCAAGTCCATGTGTGGTTGATTTATTTTGACACTTAAAGAGTCAAGAGCCAACTGATTGCACATTGCCAGATGAGGAGATAACTCATGAACCCCTGAAAAGAAAGTGGTATTGTCATTTAATATGGAAGAGTGGATTTGTGTGTGGTGATTTGTCAGTGTCCATGTATTTGTTTATTAGGCCAGATCTTCACATCTTATTAAACTAACAGTATTAGTCCATATATTTGTATTTTATTCACAAACCATATGTATTACTATTTACAAGCACAGGTCTGCTGGTGTGCTAATCATTACAAACTCATGCTGTGCAACCAAACATTGTTCAAAACCACAAAGCTTTACTTTAAATTATAGTGGAGATCCCAAAGTTTCCAAAGATACCAGATATGACAGGCCGAATTTGGGGGAAATTTGTATAAAATGATGCACAACACATCTAGAATATTTCCATTTAACAGAGTGGTGCAGCTATAACAAACGATGAGTCTTGGGTTTGAATATTTCACTTAATGTAAAAATCACATAGCTTCACTGAAGAGTTGGAACAAGCTTGTCACACGGTGAGAAATATCAGTTTTAATGATCTAAAGCTACTTCATCTTTTTTCTAACTAAAATTTAAGACTTATATCTCTCACGTTCTGTAATAATATCGGTACACTTGTTAAAGTTGCAGTAAAGGGCAACTGTTGTCAAACTATGTACAGGCTTGTTAGGGACTCAAGCTTAGTTGAGTTACATTTTTATACTTAACAATGCATCTGACAGTTTTTTTTTTTTTTTTTTTACTGAACCTATTACCTTGCAAAGATTGTGGTGGCATACAGTTTCATTTATTCCATGACCCAGTTTAACCTTCCTGTGACCTATCTACGGGTCCTGATGGAGTCTTTAAAAAGCTCTGGTGCAGAAGACTAAGCTGTGTCTATCAAAAGAAAGAAATGAACTTCAAACTCAAAGAGCACTTTGACTCAGACCTAATGGCAGCATCATCTCAATGACTGCACACTGATTGCTCCATGGATCAGTGAACGGCACAGAAAAATGTTCATTGTGAGAACACACTACACACTGTATAAAATACTATATATCATAACAACAAGTCATTTAGTATAGTGGTGAGTCACATAGTCATCATTTCTTGAATAAGTCCAAAAACATCAATTTTGTTTTGTTTCAGTGAACCATGCCACCATCTTCTCTCATTGTCATGGCTGGGCCCTCTGCACCACAGAGTTCCTGGGTCTTTCTGGATTACCTCAGCCTCAGCTGTCCTGCATTGATCTTTTTACTCCCAGCTGCTTCCAATTGCTCTGATGTATTTAAGGCTTAGTGTCCAGAAAGTCTCAAGTTCTCAGTGTCAAGTTCTGCTGTTGCTACTGGAGAACAGTCTGTTTGTCCAGTTGAAGAAATGCTCTTGGCTCGCACAGTCCCTCGGACTTTTATAGTCTTTGCCACACCCTCATTCAGATAAAGTAGGCAGCTTCATTATGTCATGGTTTCTATTCCCACTTAATCAGTAGTTACAGCGCTGTGGCAGCCCCACCCCGCACTGACCTACAGCTCCGTTTCCTTCTCTTGGACTCAAGGGGGAGAAAGTGGAGTGACCATTTCACATTTCTCCAATCCTGATCCACCCTGACCCTGAGTTTCTGTGGAGCTAGATGACTCTGATTTTGTGATGGGAGCAGTGATCTCACAGTGTTCTTCCTTTTGATGAGAAGCTCCATCCTTGTGTCTGCTGCTTATGCAACTGTCCCATGCGGAGAGAAGCTTTTAGAAAACATGGAGCTTCTGGCTATAAAGTTGGTGCTTGCGAGTGGAGACATTGGATGGAGAAAACCAAATAGCCCTTTCATATGACTATACTAACTTTGAATTCATCCAGATGGGCATTCTTCCTTACCTGATTCATCTTCTCGTATCACCATCTTGGTGTCCCATCTCAGCTGTTAAGGCCAACCAAAGAGATTCAAGACCGTGACCCGATCTCTCTTATTCCTTGTCTGGTCACTGTTGAAACGTGGAACATTGACTGTACAGTCAGAGCCCACCGCCAACATTCATCTCCAGACAGCCATCGTGATAGTTGACCATTCATTCCTGACACACAAGCCTTCCTGACTTCTTTCCAATCTTTTCTCATGGTCTTTCACCTCCACCTTGTCAAGCCCCTTCTGGTCTAGTGCAATGTCTCCCAGTACCACATTGTCCCTGGTTCCATAATCTCTCTTGATCCTGTCACTGGGCTTTCTTTATCAAATGGCTATTCAACTAAGCTGACAGTTGATCGGTGGATCAGTTCTCCAAGACTGCTCACTTCAGTCCCGTGCTCAAGCTCCCCACTGCCAATGGAAAATGGTTCATAATGCAACATGGTTTTTGAATTTATGGCCTTCCCTCCAACATTGTTGACCATTGTGAACTTCAGGAGCTTGATGGACTGATGACTGGAGGTGCAGCTGTTGGTGTACTGGGAGAAAAGCAGGGGGGAGAGGACACAGCCTTGAGGGGAACCAGTGCTGATGGTCTGGGAGTCTGAGATGTGTTTCCCCAGGTTCACGTGCTGCCTCCTGTCAGACAGGAAGTGTGTGATCCACCTGCAGGTGGAGTCAGGCACACTCAACTGGGAAAACTTGTCCTGCAGTACAGCATTTGTCTCCAGATTCCTCCCTACATTCAGTCTTCACTTCCACAATCTACAGTCTTCACTTGCGGCCCACACTCGGCCAGTTTTCTTCAGACCCCAGCCAAGGCTCATCTGTTTCCCTTAGTCCTTCCCTTTTCAGCCTGCACCTCCAAACCCCTATAGTCCACCTGCCTCTACAGCCTGCTGAGCTACTGATCTTCTCTTCTCTCCTAGTTAATCATCCTTAAAGCACTTTTTAACACATCCAGGTTGTGTCTTGTGTCTGCATTTGGGTCAATGCAAGTAACCTGCCTCCTGTCACTATTATCTTCATCTTGCCTCTCTAATAAATCACACCTACCTTTTTTTTTCTTTGAAGAATTGCAATAACATACATTGCTGTTCTTTTTCTTAATTGTGGTGGTGCCTGTGATAGCCTACATGGTTAGTTTTGGGGCACTTGCTAGTTTAGGTGCAGGCCTGACATGCTGAAATAATGAAAGCACTCATACACTGTACTCGAGCTTCTTATTTTTCTGCCACACTATATTTCTTCCAAGCCACTGTTGTTGCTCCTGTAAAGGTAAAATGAATCACTTACTGTTCAGCAGAGGTTTTCCAGGGAAGATGAACCACCTCATGGGTGTCTAGAACAGCAAACACAGCTTTCATGAAGTTTATAAAGGTTAAATCACTATTGTATGGTATCAATAAGCCATGGAGAGAAGCTGTAGAAGTTGGAGGTTATTACTTTAAGCTTCTTTTAAAAAAGAAAAGCTAAAAAGTAATACTTTTGCCCTATTGGCCCATGTCCAAAGAGGTATTGTGCATCTTATAGTAAAAAAAATCTATACCAGTGCACAGACTACTGAGATGGAAGCATCACTGTGAAAACGACTCATACAGAAGAAGGACAAGAGTAAGATCTGTTGATCTATGAGGGCTATCAGGTTTGATGAAATCAACCGTGCAGGGCAGGCAAGTTAGAACAGAGACAGGGTTACTGCAAAGAGACACACACACACACACACACACACACACACACACACACACACACACACACACACAGACGAGATAAGGGTGTTTCCTAAATCCTACCCTATTGTACTCCTCTGTCCCTCAAATACAGAGCATGCTCCCTAAATGGATTAAAGTGGTCTGAAGAAAGTGTGTGTGTGTGTGTGTGGGACCCTTCAGCTCCATTAGATTGACTGAGATCACTATCTTTTGCTACTCTGGCATCTCGGAATAACCTCCTTTCTGGACACACACACACACACACACACACACACACACACACACACACACACACACACACACACACACGACTTACCGCCTGTGTGATGACAAGGGCAAAGAGTGACAGGAAGTGAAAAGGATGGAGGAAAGGAAGCAGGGGAAGGGGGAAGACTGTCACCAAACTCTGTAGACCTACCTAATCATTTCAAGTATATCAAAACTTTTGTGTTTGATACCAAGTTTGTCTTGTCTCCTTTTTTATATGTGGTATGATTGTATCTGCGCATGGTTGTGTGTGTCCATGCGTTCTTGCATCTGAGTGTGTATGTTTATCTGTCTGTGTGTGGCTGTATCTGCATGCGAGTGTGTGTTGATAGTGCAGTAATGGGTTTTAGCGCTGAAGAGGGTTTTTAAATGGAGTCAGAGAGAAGCAGGGAGGACAGGACAGACTGCTGATGTCAACACAGAGAGATGAGATAAATTCTGTTGAGAGGGAGAGGGAGGAGGGGTGGTAACAGCACAGGACTGGACACAGAGGAGAGGCTGCCGATGCCAAAGATAAGACTGAACTCTGGACGCTCAAATCCCATCAGCATCAGGAAGAGGCTGAATACCAACTGACAGGCTCAGTGAGTGACCAACTGCGTATCTGGCTGCCTGGTTTCCTGAATACTAATGGAGATGTTTGACTGACTGCTAGCTGGTGGCCCTTTTCAACCAAATCGTTTCATGAACTAAAGAGCCACACAAACTAAACTCATGACCTAAATCAAGATTTTAAAAAACAACAACCCTTTGCACATTCCTGTTTGTGCTGTCACTGCATCTGAAAAAGAACAGGAAGTTCAAATTTATATGATCCAAGTTCAGTCATGTGAAGATCAGTGAAATTAAATTAGATAAAATGCTCTCGTCTCCAAAGTCTTTAGTCAGTAAATGATCTGCCATGACAGTACAGTAGTGATGTGGAGCCAACAGACAAGGCCAGTTAAAGGGGGCTGTTGGCTGCTTTCATGGTCCTTATCATAGACTGTATATAAAGATGGACGACGCGTCTCCACTTCCTCCCACTCTACAAAAATGAAGCCAAAATATCCCTGATACAGGCGCTGCCATCTTGCACTGGTGACGTCATATGGAGCCAGAGTCTGTGCAGTAGTGATCCACAGTGAAGCAGCAGTATCGAGGTCCCGCCCAAACACCCGCCCGAACCAATCGCGAGCACACCACAAGTTGTCAATCATGAAGTGACACCCCCTTTTTATAGCATCAAATAACTAATTAAAACCAAACTTATCAGAAGAATGAACACTTCAACATACCGCTAACATGGAGGGGGCGGGGTTTATGACCTATACTGCAGCCAGCCACCAGGGGGCGATCCAGATGTTCTGTCATGTCGTCCATCTTTATATACAGTCTATGGTTGTGTTCTGGTCATTTTCTGTAGTGGAAAAGGCCTAACAGAGTCTAATCACAAATTTCTCAGTCGAGTCAACAAACAGATGTTCTGTCTTCTGTCTCCTCATATTATTGTCCTCAGAACAATGCAAAATTAAAAGTGAAAGTGTCAACAAATGCTAAGCCCCAAAGTCATTGTGCAGACATTGTTTTTTCTTTTGAGAGAACAGTGCCTCAAGCTAATTAACCTTAGGCTACAAAGGCCAATGTTGTCTCTCAAGCAGGCCAAATGTTTCAAAAGTTTAAACTTTGGGTGCACTTTGAGCATCAGAAAACCATTTTCCATGTAGTCTTAGTAGACTTAGTTTTGGAAATGCATTTCCCTGCCATAGCTACAAAAAGTTAAATAGTTGTTTTTTAATGTATTTTTAAAACTTTTAAAAGTATTTTAATATTATTTTCACTGACTGTTACTCAACTGAATTTCCTGCTGGCTGACCAACTGTAAGACTGACTGACCAAAATCCAAGTAACAAAGGGACTGACTGACTGACTGACTAGTTACTGTCAGATTTGACAGCAGTAACACTGTAAAGCACATTTTCCATTCTCTTTGTCCCTGGCCACTCATTTAAAACAAAACAGTGAGAGGACACGCCAGCATTACACAGCACATCTTCTGCAGGGGAAAAAAACTGTTGGAAAGTTTGCAAAGACTGCCTCCTCCTGAAGCCATCTGTCCCTACGCAACCTTTTGTGCTGCACACTGTACTTGCCCTTTCTACCCCTCTTTCACTGTACCCTGCCTATCTCCTCATCATTCTGTCCCCCTCTCTATTATCACTCTCAGTCTGTGCCCTCTGTCCAGCTCTCGTCCACTGTACCCTCTCAATTTCTCTCTCCTCTTCTAACTTTCCCATCCACTCTATATCTTTCATTTGCTCTGTTTTCCTCTCAGTCTATTCTATTTGCTTCTCTCTCTTCATATCTGCACGGAGACACGTCAGTACTCAAAATGGGGTGCTCCGACCCCTGCTGTGGTATTCAAAACAGAGTTAGGATATCGCCCATTTTATGCCCCTCCCCCCATGAAAGGTGTTCTGAACTTATACTGCCACCTCGGCCTCCTTTGCGTCTCCTGAACATCCCTCCTCTTCTCTCCGGTGTTTCATTGCATGGGCGGAAGGTCTGGTCGATTATGTGGAATACAGCAAACCAATATGATGCTGTTTTCAACTTTTGAACTCAAATCTATCGCAGGGCGTCTGCAGGTTTCAGCGAATTAAATTCAAAGGCATCGAGACCCACTAAGATGACCGCAGCAGTGAATATTTTTAAAGTGGAGGTCGAAAGTTCAGCCATTGGTGGGTGATTGTGAGGACTTTTGCAAAATTCTCTGATCTCAAAGACCTTCTCAAGTTTGTAATGCCACTGTACAGGGCAGACCTTTTGAAATGAGAAAGTGGTAGAGCGTGTGATCCCGTGCATTCTGTGTCAGGATGGAGAGGATGCACCAAAACTCCACCAGCAACAGAGAATCCCATCCCTTTTAACTGAGATCAAATGTGTTTGCCAAAAATTAAAGAGCAACTTTTCACCCCATTTTAGCTTGGAACATACAATAAATACAGTACCTCCCTCCATTCTAGGTTACCTCATGACAAGTCTGACTCACAGGAAGTAGGCTGTGGGTATAAGCCTGCCACTGGCCGACTATTTCAGTTGGAATTCTCCTCCTCTTCCGCTAACTGCATGTTACTATTTTCAAAGTCCCCGATGCTATGTGAAACAACAACAACAACCTCTGAGCTAGCAACACACCCTGAAAATGGCAAGTTCCCCTCCCAACACTATTTTGCAAGGGCACTGTCGCTGCATCCTGGGCTTAGTGCCGCCCACGACCACTGACAGTCCTACCCACCTTACAGCTCTGACACAACATTGCACCAGCTTCCCTATACCTTCACGCTATCTACGCCATATGTGTTTTCAGCCACGTTTTTCAGTCGTCCATCTCACAATTTTAATCAATACGGCTGTCTACACCGGCTGTGTGATAGCTTGTGTTTAACTCGTGACCCAACTCGGGCAGTTGCACACTCTCAATCTCTCTTACAACTCCATCTCCAAACAAGATCTACATATGTAACTATGGTTCTATGAATTAAATACCATTTTTGTTTCCACTATCTTAGTGGTCAGTAATGTTTTTCACTCATCAAGACATGCCTTTTTTTTTACACCTTTTTTGGTGTATTTTCTTTGGAATGAACACTATAGATTTGGACCAGAATCAACTGAAAGTATAATAAAGTGACTGTACATTCAATCAGTAATAAACATATAGTGGAATTAACACCTCTCTGACAGTGTCAACAAAAACTGAACATTATAATCTTCCTAAATGTAGACTTTGTGGCAGATCTGTTGTATTGCATTGCATTAAATTGTATTGGTGTACCTAATAAAGTGGCCACAGGGAGTGAATGTGGAAGTGTAAATGAAAGAGTCTTGTATCCACATAAAATCCAGATGAGATTTAAGACATGTGAAATGAAGTGTAAATGGGGCCTTAGTTATGTCCTGCTACCTGCACCTGTTCTCAGCCAATTAGTTGGTTGTTGTTTTTTTACAATTGCTAACACACATTTCTCTATATTGAGTTCACTTTTTCGAAACTGTTCAGACAGTTCTCTTTACCAGTGAATATCACATCCAAAGTGCACTAATGTAACCAAAACACCTCATACACATATAAGAATCGTACCAGAACACTTGTCACAACATTTTACTCCCAACAGTAACACTTTGTCACACAATGACCTAAAAAAACACTAACAACAGGCAGCATTACAGTATGTATCACTATGGCCTTTGAAGTGTATTTTAGGTATTTATTTATTTAGCATAAACCAATATTTTAAGCTTCACATTCAGCAACTTGTGATGAAGCTGAGGCTGGGCTTTTGTTTCAGGAAGAAGTATTGCTTTTTTTCTGATGCAAAAAGGAGACTTGTTGAGGCTACTTCTATTTCTGTAATTGACTATGGCAATGTTGTATACATGCATGCATCTTCTAAATGTCTTCATGCATTAGATGCTGTCTACCATGGAGCATAGAGGTTCATTACAAATCTTAAAGCCCTCACTCACCATTCCTCCCTGTATGTTGGGGTTGGTTGGCCTGCATTCTCCATTCGTAGACTTACAGTAATCACTGGCACGCCCTTATTTAAGGCAATTCTTAAATTGCTTCCTTCATACCTATGCAAATGTATTCACCAGAAAAATGCTGCAAATGACCATCTCCGCTCTGAGATATATTTGCAGGACTTACTCTTGCTATGTGTGCCCAAACGTATGTCTTGAAATAGGAAAAGGGGCTTTTAGGTGTGCTGCTCCTGCGGCTTGGAATGTGTTGCAGAATGATTTGGTTCTGGGGGAGCTGGTCACTTCAGGTGTTTTCAATAATACATTGAAGGAATTGGAGACAGGCACATCAGGCTGTAGATGCTTTGACTGAGCTACTTGGCCCTGTGTGATTCAGAACACCGTGACCTAAGTATTATATTGTATAGTATACTCATGCTGTGATCTGAAAAGTGTTATATGTTGTATGTCTTTGTTTAATGTGCTGCTGCCTGTCTTGACCAGGACACTCTTATAAAGGTATGTTTATGTTTAATCTCAGTGAGGCTTTTTCCTGGTTAAATACATTTAAAATAAAATAAAATAAAGATAAAATATTCCATTACAATAAAAGGAAGGGTACATCTTTAATGCATGGATTGCGCTACCTTACAGGATGTCACCAAAAGGAATCAGAAATGCTGTAATATGCTTCAGTAGGCTTTTTTTTGTTTCCACTTTTGCACAGAGTAATTCCAAGTGCAGAAAATGAAAGTAAAGTAATTCCAATAATGCAATACAAAGGAGATCTACAGATATAGAAAGTAATCTAATCCACATCACACCTTATGTCCTCTCTTGAAATATACCTGGGAATCCATCCCTGTCAATCTTCTGCAGATATGTCTAAAGATCCAGCATTCATTGTGTCCAAGAGGGACATCTGATCATGTGGCTGGTGGTGATAAACTTTCCACCTCCACGAGGAAAATAATTCCTCTGTGGGGTTGAAGAATGGAGAGTAAGGTGGAAGGAAAAGTGACATCCTGGGAAGGGCTGTAAACCCCTCTGTGACTGGGAGAGATGGTGAAACGCCACATCATCCCTTACAAAACGTTACTTGCCCCCTTTCTTCACCTGGCAAAAGTCTTTCATAGAGGTCATCAAGGAATGAAATGAGGCTCTCAGTGTTGTATGGTCCAATTAACAGCAGAACATCAGAGGATATTGCTACATACATTGTGATGATGGCACCCCTCTGGCCCGGGACATCCATTGTTGCTCTGTTTCCACTCACATTTCAAGTTGAAGCCAGCCTCATCCACAAAGATGAATAGGTGGGGTGTTAGCCTGGCTTCAAGCTCCATGACTCTCTAAAATAAATCCATAAGCAAACATAAGAGTTACACCATTACAGTAGTTTACATTATGCTTAACAATATGGCTGTGTGTGCTGAGGACGCTTTGGTTGTGCTCAAAACCAGTACTGTACGTCATCCCACTTTGATCATGTGAAGGAGCTCGGGCATGTCCGAGTTCCTTTCAAAGGGTACAATTGCCTGATCCTGATTTGATGCTTTTTTTAGTACTCTAGAAATTGTTATAATTTCTAGAGTTCAAAGTGAAAATGTTCACTTTGAACATTTTCAGATGTCATGTTGACTTGACTCAGTAATTCGGGACAGAGTGGTGCCAGACAAGTCAAGTCAATTTTTTATATATCGCCCTATATCACAAATCACAAATTTGCCTTGGGGTGTGGTTGTTCTCGTAGAAGACACATCTTACCTATTGGTTTGCAGGAAATGTAGGACAATCGATACTACTGTGGAGCATTGTAGATTTGGCTATACTCTCAGACCAGCCTCTCTCATTGATAAACCAATGTTTTATGACATGATCAATTACGGTAGCTCTAATCTCATCTGAGACTACAGCTCTGGGTCTTCCTCCACTCTGCAGTCTTCGACCTTGCATACGTACTCCTCTTCTTCTCCTCTGCCAGCCATCTCTCTGTGTCTGGCTGGGTCCATGTTAACTGAGAAACTCATTCCAAAGTCTTGCCCTTTTACATAGATGGCATCAAATTTAAAAGCATTTGCACCTGGGTAGATGCTCAGCTAAGATGGCCTTTTCTATTTTTATTTGTCCTTGTTTTTTCCAAGATGTAAATGTAGCAAATTGCAGTCACTTTGTGTTATGTTCACATTAGAACGTAAGTGTGTCAATTTTTACAATAGTATGTAAACATGTGCAAAAGGTAGTGTAAATCAGAATCAGTTTTAAGTAGGTTTTCACAAGGAATTTGCCTTGCTGTTTTGGTGCATAACAATAAACATAGTAAGAGAAAATAAAAAAATAAAAAACAAGTACTACAATAGCCAAGAATCATAAATGTAAAATAGAAAAATATATATATACAATAAAAATATTTAAAACATATATGTTTTAAAATGAAAAGAATTATACAGTGTTTGAAACGAAGAGGATGGAATGTGCAAAATATTTACCATTGAAATGTGCAAATATTTGTGTACACAGTATAAAATGTTTGTTAATGTAACGCATTGCGTCAGATTAAGAAGCTTAAGAATGTAATATAATGGTTCCTTTTCTGTTTGGATGACAAAGGCTTTTCTCTGTGGAAGTACTCTATACAGGTACAACATGGTGCCCTTTCTTGCAAATCCTATTTTGCACCTCTCTGAGAAGCACCTTCAAATGTAGTCCAGGTGACCAAATGTACCATAAAACAATGATAATAGCAACAATGCTAACAGTAGCCATCACAGACATTAAACTTTTTACTGAGAACGCACCCTGATCACTTCCTAATGTTCACAGTCATTAGCACTGTTAGTGTGGCTAATCAGTTAGCTGTACCCCAGATGTTCTGTGCATCCAGGGGTCATTTTGGCTCCAACCTCCAGTCTCTATCTTTTCTCTCTTAAACTGTGCCAAGTCTGGCCCACTTAGAATGTGTTAAATAGATCTTAGAGAGCCAACCAAGTGTGTGTGTGTGTGTGTGTGCATGTGTGTGTGTGTGTGTGTGACAGTAGTAATGGAGATAGAGGTTACTCTGTCTGTGCCTGCGTGTGCATGCAATATACAAGTAGCCAAATGTGGGTGGATCCATATGAACTAAAAGGTCAGCGATTGGCCACCTGCCCTTCAGTGCCTTTGGGTCAGAGCCAGTCACATTAGCAGTTTGGTATCCCTCCAGAAAGCAATGAGCCAGATGAATTGTTGTTTGACCTGACAGTCATTCAAAGAGGCAAAAGTGAGGAAATGACTTGGAAATCCACCAGCTATACAGTTCAAAAAGCAATAGGTAACTGTGCAGAACCCTTTTGACAACACAAAGACATTTCTGCCACTGCAAATCACTGCAAAGGTATACCGGCGAGCATTTGACAGATGGTGCTGTGCAGGAGACGGCCAAGTTCAACATCCACTCAAATCAGCACAAAATGAAATTACATCACCATGGAAAAAAAAAGATTCAGCTTTGGAGGCTGGTTTGAACAAATATCAGGAGGATACTCATACATCCAGATTTTGGATTTCACATGCTGCATTTTGTCCACAAAATACATTTTGTGCCATTAAATGTATACTGTGGCATGAAACCCAAACTGATTTAGCTAACCTAATTTATGTTCAGTTCTATTGTCATGTTAGGAGTACACGATGATGATGCCCCATAGAAGTCAGCTATAGAGCTTCCTGCTGAGTTCTGTTTAGGTTTGGATTATACAGTAAATGTCAAAGGTTAAAGTTGACGATCTTTTATATGCAGACAGTAAGTATTGCTTGAGCGGCCAAGAAAATGTCCTAATGCTTTCTAACACTGGTGACGTTTTTGGTGTAAGCACATGCTAACAGATGACAGAAGTGAACCTCAGTTGCATGTATCAAGACTTCATCCTCTCAGTGTGGTCTCTTATTTAGATTATGAGTGCATATGAGTAGACTATGTTGCAGGATTTTAGTGATTGTGGAGGATGGGCAAAAAAAAAGGCTTTTAAAAGAAGGGAGGAATGTTGCCCCAAGTGAAAATTATGCATTTGCACCAAACAGACTTCACTCCTGCGTTATTTCAGTAGAATTTGAACATTTTAAACCTTGGTTACCCCTTCATTTAGATACATGTATTTGTTTGTTTTACAGCAGCTGTCACAAAGACTTGCCATTTGATGCCCTGTGCGGGAAAGAGAGAAAGGGAGCATCAGGCAAGATGTTCTTTGGCTTATTAGAGAGATGAGACACGCTTGCGCAGTTCAGCTTAATGCATGAGCATGCATGTCAAAGCCCTGAGCAGAGTCAACAACCGTTTTGCATTAGAGGACACCTTTGAACCTGTGTGTCATCTGTGACATCTACCAGCCAATGTACATATATTTTAATAGTGAACAGGTACTGTGTGCAGGCAGGAGACCTACTGGAGTTGGCAGCACTACCCTACAGCATTTTGGTAGTTCTGTGTTTTAGACATTAGGATCCATCATTTGCGAAACATGAATGTGCATACAACATTTTATGGCTATCCATACAATAGTTGCTATAACTACAATGTAATTTAATAATAATGCAATTAATTGTTTGTTTTGATAATATTTTGGCAGGTAATGATGTATACATTAGCATACAAGTCTGTTTGTCATGATTATGGTCTGTTTGCCTCTGGGTGTTGTCTTTTCCTCTTGTGTCTGTCTGTGTCTGTGTGTGTGGGTGTGACGTGGTGATTCCTTCTGAGGCACCTGGCTGCTGGGCTGATCACACACACCTGGTTCCCATCAACTTCATCACCTTTCAGTATTTCTACCCCGGTTCCTCAGCCACTCATCGTCAGATCATTGATTCAACTTCTGTGGTAGCCTGCGCTCACGACGGTTCTAGTTCTCGTCTTCTTGTGTCTGTGTGAATGCTAACCGTTGCTCTCTCTCGTTTTAGTGTGCGCGGATCCGCTTGCTTGTCCACTGCCTGCCTCACCACCAGTCTCCCTTGCCTGATGATCTAACGGACCAGTATCCCATTCCTCACCTCTGCTTGACTCGGACCACCAGCCAGCCACGTACCTCAGCTTCCCTCCCTGAACACTACGCAAATAAACACCTTTCACTTGCTGACTTTGGTCTCCTGCCTGCTTTTGGATCCACCCGACAGCAACCGTAACACTGTTAGAAACAAAACTAACAAGGAGATATAGATATATACACTATATTGTGTTCTATATGCACCAATATAGAGGACTATACTGTTTATTTTGAGTGCTTCCTTTTTTAAAATATGATATACAATGCTTTAGACAGAGATACAGCACAATTCATTGCAGTATGAATGTCATGTTTGGCTCTAACACAGCAGAACCATGTCCCAATGTTCTCATACACATGTTTGGCCAGGAGTACAAACTGGGCTAAATGCCTCAAAGACCTAACACAAGAGAGAAACACATGCGCAAATGCACACACATGCATAAAAAAGCAGCACACAGTCATGCTCCCTAAGCAAATCAGAAGTGACGCCTCCGCCTGTGCATGCCAGGGACAAGCAGAGCGCATGCTGAAGAGACAGAGAGAGAAGGGGGGGGGGGGACTGGGAGAGAGACGGTATGTACGGGGTGTGGCATGCCTGCTAGTGCATGCCAAGACTGTACAGTGCCCATGCCAAGTGCAAAAGCACATATACAAGAGAAATGGGATACAAGCAGTAAGAAGTCTAAGTGAGAGGGATACTACAGCAAGATATATTTATTCACTTCCTCTCTCTTTATGTGTGTGTGTGTGTGTCCTCTGAGAAACACTAAGTAATACAGTGACAGGAGCAAGAGCATGTTATTGTACACAGAACACACTGGCAAAGTCCTCTTAAGGAAAAAAGCAACATTTATTTATTTAGAGGAGAGAAATCATTATTCTACAAGATAAAATAGAGGCACTGAAAGAGGGAATGGTTTGTAACAGAGTGCTGATGTAAATTTTACTGCCAAGCCCAGTACTCAACAACTTTCTCATCCTTCAGAGAGACGAGAATTAATGTATATGTAGCTGTCTCATGACATCCTCGTTATTTCTGAGTCGGGATGATGGGTGATATGTGTGATATATATGTGTGTGTATGTGTTTGCATGTGCTTGTTAAGACAGGGACAGCATATTTCAGGCATAGTGTGAGAAAATGTTAGGTGAAAAAGACTTGCCAAAAATTAGAAAAGGAAAAAAGACGTCGTAAAAGGGACAAAAAGAGGGACTGTAATGACTGTCATAATCATGCTTCTATTACTATTCTGCACCTTTTACAGAGTCTGGTAGTGGTAAGAGTTAGGAGCTTCCAGGCTTAAATGTCACTGTCTGGGATTCAACGCTTTATTTAGCTGCTTAGCAGGTACAGTAGGAACTATAAAGTGGACCTGGAGTGAGTCAAAGTTATCTCAAGCAATCACCCAAGCTTACAAAAGTCCTAGCATCATCACCTGTGGGCCAATCATACATCCTTAAGCAGTAATCACCTACTTCTGCAAACAGACTGAGACACATTAAAAAGGCTTTATGGTAGCAATATATTTTGTTCCTCTAACAGTAATCTTGCAAATTCCATTTTGTAAAGCAGTATTGTGAATTCTGATTGATAAAATAGCTGTCATCAAATAAATCGTACAAGATATTACAATTTCCACATCATAAAAGACTGCAGTGTTTCATCAGAGGGACATGTTTTTCAGGAAGCTTCATAAACAAGGCAGTCTAGTGTCTCCAAGCCTTGTCATATATATAGGAGTAAATCTGTCACTATATTCCAAACACTGCAGATCATTAGCATCTCAGCAAACCCCATTTTATAGGCATACATTTCAAATGCTGGAAAATACATTGTGTCTCTATAGCTGTCCATATGTAACTTTATGCAGGTAAAATTGACTGAACACCGTGTTCTTTTCCAGCAGCACACATTGTGTAGGCCCACATATTCACACCTGGGAGCTGCTCAGAGCAGCTAAAGTCTACTAATGCTGCCTCCAGAGCAGCAGTTCACTGTTAACAAGTGCTTTGCTCAAGGGTACCGTGACAATAGCTGTTGAGAAAAGGGAGCCATATTATTCCAAATGGTCTTATTGGAGCCAGCAACCTTTGGGTCTTAGGTTCATGTGTGTTCCTGACAAATGACAAACAGTATCCAGTGTGTACAGATGGTGTACAGACTTCTGGAGCAGCTAATAGTCTATAAAACTTTCACTTTGAGGGAAAGAACAATATGACTTGTGATAGTATACAGGATACAGGGTACAGGGATAGGATACAGGGTTCTTATAATACACTGTGGAAAAGCAATGTTAATGTTCACTGCACTTTTTAATGAATTCATGCTACATGTACGCTTTGCTGCATTTTACTCACTCCACTGTCGCACTAATATTGTACTATAAATTACATGTAGTGGGTTAAAGGAGTAGTTTAACATTTTAATAAACTAATTAGATTTAAATCCGAGAGTTAAATGAGAAGAACAATACTACTCTCATGTCTGTGTATTAAGTACAGAGCTAGAGCCGGTTAGCAATTAGCCTAACTAATAGCCCAGCATAAAGACTGGAAGCAGAGGGAAAGCTACAGTAGCCTGGTTCTCGCGTAATTTTGAAAATACTCTTACCAACACCTCTAAAGCTTAATAATTAACACATTGTATCTTTTTTGTTTGTTTGTTTGTTTGTGTTTATCTGTGCACAATCAGAAATGTAAAAAAGACAAGCTGTGGTTTTAGAGGATGTTATGTGCAGTAGCTAGCTATTTCTTGGCAAACAACAGTCAGACGCGGTGACTTCCTTGAGTCTGGTCGCCAAAGTGAAGTTACAGAGACCTACTAAACCGCTGCTCACCGGCTGTATCTGGCAACCCGCGCTGTAGCTTGTGACACTACACAGAAGCGCTCCGTGGATGGACAAACTGTCTCGTCAAGAATTAGTCCTAGCATGTAGCTCCCCCAGAAACCACAAATTGTCCTTTTTACATTTCTGTTTATGGATTAAAAAGATGCAATGTGTTAATCAGTGAGCTTTAGAGGTACTCGTAGGTGTATTTCTGAACTTTGGACAGAGCCAGGCTCGCTGTTTCTCCCCGCCTTCAGTCTTTATGCTACGCTATAGGCTAATCGTCTCCCGATTAGTGCAGACATGAGTGGTATCGACTGTCTGACTGCCACAACCTGTCTCACTGCAACCTTTATAAAAACCAAAACTTTCAGAATATTACTGAGAAACAATTTGAGGCAAATCTGAGGATTTAGACAAGTACGTGCAATACAGCATACACACAGGCACTGATAATGTATTCTATAGCCTATAGCCTATTGATTTAATGTGTTAAAAGATTGCAAGGTTAAAATGTTCTTTCAGTTTTAACAACCATCTAAACATGGTAGGTGTTAGCATATGCTGCCAGTGGTATTGTGTACAGTGTATTTGTCACTGGGTGTTTAACGAAGGGTGAAAAAAAGGAATTGGAAATTCTCTCATACACAGTGACTGATGCAATTCTGAGAGGCAGCACTGAATCCTTTGCAAAACAACACAGAAGCGATGGCAGGTTTCTGTGACTGCAGCAAGATACTGTCCAAACAGATCATTGCAGAGGCGGAAGATAGCTGCCATACAATCACACTGTCAAGTGTTCAATCTCAACAATGAACCCACATCATATGCTGTTGTTTTATGGGATTCAAATGGTAATCTCTGCATTTTGTAACGGAAAGATTCTCTAACAATAATATGAAAATATTTCCTTTTCTATGGCCTGTAAAAGCCAGGTGGAACAGACTCTGCAGAAGTGCCGATCCCCAGGTATGCGTACGGCTGCATGCCGGTGGTTAAATGAAGAACATTTTTAGTATTTGTCTGAAATGACTGAAATTGCTCTGTCAGCTGTTGACTGTAGTCAGGAGCACGCACAGATGTACGTGCGCCCATCTTCCTACGCATGCACATCCACAGGTACACACACAACCCGCACACAGAGAAAAACACACAGCGTTCAGCATAGAGTTAATCAGCTGTCTAATCGTCTGTCAGTTCTCATATTCATCATCAGGCTTGGGACATATGGCTCTGCTTTGATCAGGAGACTTTGTGTATTTCTGTATGTGTGTGTATTCTGATACCAGAACCCAAGCACAGAGACTGCATCACAGGCAAAGGATAGTTTTCAGAGGTTTAATAAAAAAGACACAGCAACAGAATACAGGAAACTATTAACTTAAAGTGGCAATAGACAACTTTTCAATGTTTACCCATTTCCAAGTGCTCATGGTGGGAAACATTGGGTCTCTGTAAAACTTTCAAATGTCCAGAACACTCACACTGTTAGATTGCTGAGGATATCGTAGTTTTCTGTTTTATGAGTAGGATCAGAGCCGTGGACAGCGGTATCCTCCTAAAGTTGGTTGGAACAATCACTTCATCATGGATCAGTCGATCTATCACCTATATATATATATATATATATATATATATATATATATATTTAATATGTGCGTGTGAGTGTGGTTGTACATCCTTTGATGCTGCCTAGAGACATTTCCCAAAATTAAATTTCTAATTCTCTCATTTTTAGGATAATGCTAGTCAATTAACATATGTTGAAGCAATGGCATGAGCTCAGAACAGATTTTTCTAAGAGAGACAGAGAGAATTTTATTCTTGACAGATAATTGGTGCCAGCTGTGTCTTCAATATTACATAACGCCTGTCAAGCCTTCTGTTGTAATACGGCACATATGCATATGCAGTTTACAATGATAACGGTGGCAGATTTACCCCCTCAAAATTTGTAGTAATTTCTGAAACAATAGGTCTTTTGATTTTCCACAGGACTTAACAAAAGCAGGCTTCTCATTTCTAGCTGATGACCGACGATTTTGCCAGCTGAAATGGTGACTGTCACTAGCAGATTTTATCAGCTATAGCTAGCTAGTTTATTAACACTAACCCTGTAATTTGGCTGAAAATTCTGTCTCCAGATGACTTTTTATTGTTTCCAGATGACTGGTTTTAAAACTAAAACCACGTAAAAGGGTCTTAAATATGCACATGATGGCTACATACAGACTGAGGCTGAAGCTAAATGTCCCAGCTTAACATCATCATCCTCACCAGATTATGATCCATAAAAAAAGGAGCAGCATTGTTCTTCTATTGCACTGTAGAGCTATTTAAGATAAGATAAGATAAGCCTTTAATTGTCCCACAGCTGGGAGATTTTCAGCGTTACAACAGCCAGAAAAAGTGTCATATATAGAAATACAATAATAAAATATAATAAAATACAATAAAAATAAATAGAAAATAGTCCTGTACACAGTAAAGACAGTAATAATAATAGTGTGACTGAGTGCATTTGTAAGTATGAACAATAGATAAGATAAAAATAAAAATATTGCACATATATAATATACATGTACATGAAAGTATTACACAGCAACAGATGAAGTAATAACATCATGAATAAAAAAAAATATGTATTAAGATAATGCACAGCAGCAGATGAAGTAAAGTGAACAGTCTGCTTATTGACAGTCAATGTAGATTACCGGGAGTTGTACTGATTATAGAGTCTGACAGCAGCAGGCAGAAAGGACCTACGATACCTCTCCCTCAGACACCGAAGATGGAGCAGCCGGTCGCTGAAGGAGCTGCCCAGTGCTGATAGTGACATGTAGGGGGTGGGAAGTGTTCTCCAGTAGTGATGATAGCTTGGCCACCATTCTCCTGCCACCCACCACCTCCACTGGGTCCAGAGGGCATCCAAGGACAGAGCTGGCCTTCTTAATCAGTCTGTCCAGTCTCTTCCTATCCCTGGAAGAGATGCCACTGGCCCAACATGCCACCCCATACAATACGGCTGATGCCACCACAGAGTCATAGAAGGTCCTCACCCTGCACTCCAAAAGACCTTAGTCTCCTGAGCAAAAAGAGATGGCCCTTTCCCTTCTTGAACAGAGCGTCCGTATTGTCTGACCAGTCCAGTTTGTTGTTCAAGTGAACACCCAGATACTTGTACAATCTCACAATCTCAATGTCCGTTCCCTGGATGTTCACTGGTGTAGGTGGAGGGAGTTTGTGCCTGCCAAAGTCCACCATGAGCTCTTTGGTTTTACCCGCATTGATCTGGAGGCAGTTCTGTTGACACCAACCCACAAAGCCCTGGGTCAGTTCTCTGTACTCCCTATCATCCCCGTTGGTGATGAGGCCGACGATGGCAGAGTCATCAGAGAACTTCTGCAGGTGACAGTTCGAAGTGTTATGGGTGAAGTCCGCTGTGTAGAAGGTGAACAGGAAAGGCGCCAGAACGGTTCCCTGTGGAGCCCCTGTGCTGCAGAGAAGTGTGTCAGACACACAGTCCTGTAACCTCACATACTGTGGTCGGTTTGTGAGGTAGTCCAGGATCCATGCTGCCAGGTGATGGTCCACCCCAGCGTGCTCCAACTTGTCCCCCAGAATCCTGGGCTGGATGGTGTTAAAAGCACTGGAGAAATCAAAAAACATGATCCTCAGTGTTTCCAGCCTTTTCTAGGTGAGAGAGGGATGTGTGAAGTAGGTAAATGACAGCGTCATCCACCCCAATGTGGGGTTGGTAGGCAAACTGCAGAGGGTCCATACATGGGCTCACCAGCGGACGCAAGTGGACAAGGACCAGTCTTTCCAGGGTCTTCATCAGGTGAGAGGTCAATGCCACTGGCCTGTAGCCATTGAGGTCCTTGGGGTGAGGGGTCTTTGGCACAGGAACCAGACACGATGTTTTCCACAGTTTTTGCACCCTCCCCAGCTTCACACTCAGGTTGAACAGATGCTCAACAAACCCACACAGCTGGTCCGCACAGGACTTCAGAAGTCTGGAGCTGATGCCGTCTGGGCCCGCCGCCTTCCCTACCCTCATCTTCCTCAGTTCGTTTCTCACCTGAGATGTTGTGAGGAACAGTCCGGTTGAGCTTGTAGGGGGTAGGGGGGCTGAAAGGGAGGTGTTTGCGGGTGTGAAATGGGGAGATGGGCCCAGCCCCGACTGTGGTGTAGCTGTATGAAGTGGCTGTAAGCTGAGGGCTGTGTGGAGAGGTGAGTGGTGAGATGAGGGAGAGGGGGGGCTGCAGGCAGGGAGGGTAGATGGTGATGATGGTTGTAGGGGGGACAGGGCAGGGGGAGGGCTAGATGCCTGATCGAATCTGTTAAAGAATACGTTTAGGTCATTTGCCCACTTCTGATCCCCCACAGGCCGGGGCTTGGAGTCCATATGGCCCGAGATAGTTTTAAGGCCCCTCCAAACTCCTCTGGTGTTATTTTGCTGCAGCTGACTCTCCAACTTCATCCTGTAGCTGTTTTTCCCCTCCCTGATCCTCCTCCTCAGCTCTCGCTGGACACTCTTTAACTCCTCCTTGTTACCCGATACAAAAACTCTCTTTTTTTTCTTGAGGAGAGCCTTAATATCAGGAGCCCTAGAGTTATGGTACAGTATAAAATAAAATAAAAATGTAAGTTAAATGTAATTTGTCCTAACACAACCCTGTTGGATGCTTGTATAGAAAAATACACTTGGACATGCAACAGGTCAGAGTTTTGCGTTATTGTTCATATACTTCACTGTTACAAAAGAAAAGGCTTTGAAAATGATAACCAATGAATTTGGTCAACGTAACACCATCCCGAGCAATGGGTTTGCCTGGAGTGTAAACCTCCCCAAATCCAGTAATGAGCAGGACAGAGCTGCTAACGCTACCCTAAACTCTGATGTAGTAGCATCTTGGCTCCCACGGTGTGGATGTCCTAGTCCTGAACAGGTTTTTATTTTAAGTGTAATCAAAATGATGTAGTTAGCTAATGAAATGCATCTTGGCTTTGGAAGCAACACTAGGTTACTACAGCAGATTGTAAGATAGTTAGCCAGGTATGATAACATTTGCACCTTACCTTAGAACAGATAAACACAGGCGATAAAACCCCCCACAGAGTATCGCTCTTACTAGAGCCCCATCGCTCTAGTAAGAGTGATATGCTTCAGCAAGTGGAGAAATCCAAAGCTTGTGAGGCCTACTGTGCCTAGTTGCGGTTGTTAACTATTATTGGACAATTGCTGTTTGGGGGAGGTGTTTAGCCAATAAGTAAAAATGACATTGACTGTTTGCAGAATAGTTTTCAATTTTAGAGTTGACATACGTGTGTAGCGTGCTCTCGCTACCCCGGGCCCATCAACAGAGACACACACACAGTCTGCGTGTAGGAACCGGTCTGGTTCTTTTTATTTTCAGCTGTGTCCGTTTTTCCCACTCTCAGCTGCTGTGGCTCTCTTGCTCTGCGTCGTCATGTCAGTCGTCATTCCCCTCTCCTCAGGGCTGCGGCTACCGATATGAGCACACAGATTAATTAATGCGCTGCACCTGCATCTCCCTGGGCCACCTGCCCTGAGCTCCTGAGCCACTCCTCCACTTCTCCCTCTCTGCAGCCAAGCTCCAACCACGCCCCACCACCACATACCCCCACCGCCCGACTCAGGCCAGGGAGCCATCTGGCCGAACCTACTCCCCCCCCAAAGGGGCCATCTGCGCCCCCGGCCTATGGACCACCCTGAACTTAAACGGCTATAAAGCCAGATACCACCGGGTGATCCGCGCGTTGCCATCCTTCATGCGGTGGAGCCATTGGAGCGGAGCATGGTCCGAACAGAGGGTGAAGGCCCGTCCCAGCAAGTAGTAACGCAGGGCCCCAACCGCCCACCGGATAGCCAAGCACTCCTTCTCTATAGTGCTGTAACGGGACTCCCTCTCTGACAGCTTCTGGCTGATGTACACCACTGGACGGTCGACACCCCGCACCTGCTAGGGACAACACGTCCCCCACCCCTCTGTCCGAGGCGTCGGTCTGCAGTATAAAAGGGAGAGAGAAGTTAGGTGTGTGGAGCAGAGGCTCCCCACAGAGAGCCTGTTTCAACCCGTCAAACGCCACTTGGCACTGCTCCGTCCACTGGACCGGATCTGGGGCCCCTTTTCGGGTGAGATCAGTGAGGGGGCTGGCTAGATCCGCAAACCCCGGCACAAACCGGCGGTAGTAACCGGCCAACCCCAAGAACTGTCTCACCTCTTTTTTGAACTTGGGCCTTGGGCTGGCTGCAACTGCTGCGGTTTTGTCTAACTGCGGCCGCACCTGCCCTCCCCCCAAGAGGTGCCCCAGATACCGCACCTCCCTCCGTCCAACCGCACACTTCTTCGGGTTGGCCGTGAGCCCCGCCTGCCTCAATGAACCAAGCACCGCAGCCACCCGCCGCACATGCTCCGACCAGCTGTTACTATAGATGATCACGTCATCCAAATAGGCGGCAGCATATGCGGCACGCGGCCGCAGCACCCGGTCCATGAGCCGCTGAAACGTGGCTGGAGCCCCGATCAACCCGAACGAGTGTGACAAATTGGTACAAACCGTACAGAGTGGAGAAGGCCGTTTTTTCCCTGGACTCCTGTGACAGGGGAATCTGCCAGTAGCCCTTGGTTAAGTCCAGTGTGGTGAAAAAGCACGCAGAACCAAGACGGTCCAGGAGCTCGTCGACCCTGGGCATAGGATAGGCATCAAACTGTGATACTTCATTGACTTTGCGATAGTCCACACAGAACCGGATAGACCCATCCTTCTTAACCACCAGAACGATGGGGCTGCACCAGGCACTGTGGGACTCCTCGATTACTTCCATTTCCAGCATGGCCTTTAATTCCCTCTGAACGACTTTGCGTTTGTGTTCAGGTAACCGATAGGGCCGTGAACGCATGGGTGAGACTCAATGTGGTGCTCTATGAGGGATGTACGCCCTGGCAAGGGGGAGAATACATCAGCAAACTGCTGCTGTAGTCTGGCTACGTCTGCCCTCTGGGATGGGGTGAGGAGGCTGTCACAGGGAAGTGGAGCTGAGGCGACTGAGATCGGAACCTCAGGCCCCAGCTCATCCCTCTCCAGCACCGTCGTCACCAGAGCAACAGGCACCACCTCCTTCCACAACTTAAGGAGGTTCAAGTGATAAATTTGGGCGCCCCCCCCCCCCCGTCAGTGCGTGCCACCTCATAGTCGACATCACCCACTCGTCGTGTGACCACGAAGGGCCCTTGCCACTTGGCGAGTAATTTGGAGCTGGAAGATGGGAGTAATACAAGTACCTTGTCTCCCGGTGAGAATTACCTCAGCCTGGTTCCTCTGTTGTACAGGCGCTGTTGATGCTCCTGGGCTTGCAGCAAATTCTCACGTGAAAGCTGTCCGAGCGTGTGGAGTTTTGCTCTCAGGTCCAGGACGTACTGAATCTCGTTTTTGCTGGGGCTGGGACCCTCCTCCCAGCTTTCTTTAATCAGGTCCAGTGCCCCGCGTGGTTTTCTGCCAAACAATAGTTCAAAGGGAGAAAATCCCGTGGAGGCCTGGGGAACCTCCCGCACTGCAAACAACAGAGCATCAAGCCATTTATCCCAATTGCGACTATCATCGTGAATGAACTTACGAATCATGGATTTCAAGGTTTTATTCAGCCTCTCCATGAGTCCGTCTGTCTGCGGGTGGTAGACGCTCGTGCGGACCGACTTGACGCCCAGTAATTCGTACAGTTCCCTCAGTGTGCGTGACATAAACGAAGTGCCCTGGTCAGTCAGAATCTCTTTCGGGATTCCGACTCGGGAGTCTAATTGAAACAGTGCCTGTGCCACTCTTTTCGCCGAGATAGAGCGCAAGGGCACCGCCTCGGGATATCGGGTTGCATAATCTACTATGACTAGTACAAAGCGATATCCCCGTGCGCTACGGGAAAATGGCCCGATGAGGTCCATTCTGATTCTTTCGAATGGGACCTCCATCAGCGGTAAGGGCCGCAATGGGGCCCTGGGGGTGGCCGGCTGGTTTACCAGCTGGCATTCAGGGCAAGACGCGCACCACCGGCGTACATCACCCCAAATACCTGGCCAATAGAAACGGGCCATTATCCGGTTCAGTGTTTTTTCGCTCCCCAGTTGCCCAGCCATCGGGTTGTAATGAGCCGTCTGGAAAATCATTTCCTGACGGCTTTTTGGCACCAACAACTGGGTGTTCATTTCACCGGTCTGAGTGTCACGACTCACTCTGTATAGTCTCTCCCTAATCAAAACAAAGTGCGGGTACGTCTGCGCTGCAACAGGGCGCACCAATTGACCATCAATTTTTATCACTTGGTCAAAGGCTGAGCGTAGAGTATCATCACGAGACTGCTCGAGTGGAAAATCTTCCATGGAGTTAAACACGGGGACCTGCGGAGCCTCTGACGGAGGCTCCTCACGTCCCCCCTCCCTCTCTGCAGTGTCGGATGACCTCGCGTCACCGCTGAGCACAGCACAGATACCACATTTCCCTGTCTGTCGTGCACGCACCCCTATTAGCTTATCAAACCCCGCCCAATCTGTGCCCAAGACCATAGGGTGCGTAAGACGGGAGCTAACCGCGGCCTTTATACTATGCGTTTTGCCGTTATATTTAATTTGCACTGGCACTACTGGGTACTCGTGAACATCCCCATGCACACACCTAATCTTCACCCATGATGCCTCTAGTAATGCCCCAGGCCGAACCAGGTTCTGGTGGATTAGGGACTGCTGACAGCCCGAATCCACCATAGCCCGGTGTACACCCCCCTGGATCCTTACCGGAACGCTGTATGTCCCTCCTGGACCGGGGGAGGGGACTGGAGGGCCGGCGACCCGGACCACCTGGCCGACCTCCATCAGCGGACACTCTGTGCGGAAGTGGCCGGGCCGCCCACACCTCCAGCACTCCTGCCCTGACGTCTGAGGGGCTCTCGGTGGGGTAGAGTCAGGGCGGGTGGCAGCAGAACCCCGAGGAGGAGGAGAGGGAGAGGGAGAGGGAGGAGGGAGAGGGTGCGGGGTGGCTACTGCGGCGGCCCCGCCGAATCTCCTCCGCGGCGCCGGGACAGGCCGGGAGGCTGTCACAGCCCGGGCCTCCGTTGGTTGGCTCCGCGGGTGCACGGCCAGGTGGTCCTCGGCCAGGGTGACGGCGGCCTCCAGGTCCCTCGGACGGTGGCATTTCACCCATGCGGCGGTCCTGGCTGGGAGCCCCTCCACAAATTGCTCCACCACCACCCATTCGAGCATCCGCCGCTCACCGGTTGAATCTCCCGGTTCCAGCCATCTCACTGCCACGTCGCGCAATTGCTGCGCGAAGGCGGACGGTCTCTCGGCGGGCCCCAAGCAAGCCTCGCGGAACCGGCGGCGGCGGCGGCGGTAATCTTCGGGGGAGCAGCCCCTCCGGTCCAGGACGGCGCGCTAGATATCGGCGTAGCTTCCCCTCGAAGACGCCGGCAGGCTGAGCACCGCAGTTTAGGCTTCCCCAGATAGCAGCGGGAGCAGGCGCACAGCCCACTCCGCCGCCTCCAGGAAAGAGCGCGGGTCGTCTGTGGCTGTCATCCTCGGCAGTGAGATGCCGGAGAGCGGTGCGGTGGTAGTGGGCCCCGTGGTCCTCCCGACATTAGCCACCAATCGCTCCAGGACCTGGGTGTGCCTCTCGGACTGTGCCTGGAGCACCTCCAGCTGCCGGCGGTTCACCGCCGTCTGCTCCTGGTGCATCGCCGCGAGCTCCCCGAGCATTTGGGCCAGGGCCGCCACAGGCTGTACGGTCGTCGGCTCGAACATATTCCCTGCTGACGCGGCCCCACGTTGGGCGCCAATGTAGCGTGCTCTCGCTACCCCTGGCCCATCAACAGAGACACACACACAGTCTGCGTGTAGGAACCGGTCTGGTTCTTTTTATTTTCAGCTGTGTCCGTTTTTCCCACTCTCAGCTGCTGTGGCTCTCCTGCTCTGCGTCGTCGTGTCAGTCGTCGTTCCAGTCGTCGTTCCCCTCTCCTCAGGGCTGCCGCTACTGATATGAGCACACAGATTAATTAATGCGCTGCACCTACATCTCCCCGGGCTACCTGCCCTGAGCTCCTGAGCTCCTGAGCTCCTGAGCTCCTGAGCCACTCCTCCACTTCTCCCTCTCTGCAGCCAAGCTCCAACCACGCCCCACCACCACAACGTGTTTTAAGCAATGTAGTGTAAATTAAACTACAGGACATTTATGATGATAGAGCAAAATTGGTACAAATTACAAAGTGGTAGTGATACTTACTGTAAAAAAAACAGTGTACTTAGTATTTATGGTGTCTAAGTTGTTTTTTTGTTTGTTTTACTTTTTACTATTTGTCATCACCATGTACAATCTTGGTGTCACACAACATCATGTCAAATGAAATGATACTGGCCCTTCCTTTTGACTCTTTGTGTTCATTGTTAATGTGTGTCACACTAAAGCTAATTTTCCAAAAGATTAACGTTGTCACAGACTTTAAGTTAGAGTGTGTGAGAGAAGTCAAGCAGGGAACACAATTGGACACGATTTAACATTTATTTCAGCTGTTTCAGGTCATTTGGAAAGTGTGGTTATTCAGTTGGGATTTAAATGACTGCACTGTTAGGCCATGTGGATAATGTTATTATTTGTTCTCTCTAAGAAACGCTGCCTTGCAGCACAGTCTAAACTAGAGGTTGGGACCTAAAATGAAACTAGCAGGGCTGCTTGTGGTTGGTTCCCATTTATGTATTTAACAGTATTAGAATGATTTAATGAGTCTGACTAATGTTTTTACTCCTTTTATTTGTTAAAAGTATTGTCATGTGATGCATGAAAGATGATGAAGGAGACTTTGTTAACAAAACAGCACAGCAGACATTGCCATGGCTCACATGTTGTATGTAATATTTTCATTTCAAAGTGAATGTGTCATTTTAACATTTATGACCAACAGTGAACAGTGCTTTTCATTCCACTTTGGTTCATTTTGGCTCTGGTGCTGTCTATATTGATTTTGCTCCTGCTGTCAGTACCCTTTGCCTTCTAGGTGCTGCCTCAATCAACATCACCACAATATGTTCTGTTTGTTGTTGCCGTCATCATCGAATTTAAGCTTGTCACATTCAGGTTTGTCAACAAGCGTCCCTTCAGTGTACAATCTTGTGAAAGATTGTTTTGTATTTAAATTTAAATCTGTAGAATTACAGTCCAGGATATTTGCTGTTACAGCCACAACTCAGTGGAACGCCCCTACCAGACGACATAAAGAGTATCAGTAGCTTTAATGGGAAACTCCGGTATTTTTAGTATACTTGTAGTTTTGGAACTGGTCCAGTAGATCGCCTCCACCGGCATCTGTGAACGGGCTGCAATGGCTGCAACGTAATCCTTTGGGGCAATTGTGCCTGTGAAAAGTCCGTCCACTAAAAGTGCTTGTTTTTGCCACTGACAGGCTCAGACTGTTATTTTAACCCCACAAAAAGGGTTAGTTGTTGTTGTACAGTCTTTATGCTAGGCTAAGCTAACCAGCTGCTGGCTCCAGCTACATGTTGAAAGGACAGATATGAGAGTGGTGTGGATCTTCTCATCCGACTCTCGGCAAGAACGGTCTATTAAATAGATCTATTTATTTCAAAGAGAATAGGAAACAACAAAGCTTTGATACATACTGTACATATATCATGGATCCCCATAACAAGATATGTTGATTGACAGTGAGGAACACCAATGGGCCCACACACAAACCTCACTTAAACATTAGGTGGAGGGCTGGCTTTTCACTGGGACTGATAGGGTTAAACTTAATTAAGAAACACAAGTAACCCCACGAATCTTAAATGTAATCACGTCCTTCCATTAACTGATACAAACTACACTGTCTTCTGTTTGGCACTGTGCAGTTTAGATTTGTTTCTTGTGAATTATGTGTTTTCTCCACTATGTGGATTTGCCTCTGAATACTAGTTGACACTCTGCCTGCTGGCTTTTATCCACACTTCTGAGCTCTCCCTTGGACATTTTAACCAACAGCTGCTGATGAGATGTGGATTCCTTCCCCCAGACCTGTATAATTAGAGAAGGAGAGAAGGAGAAGGAGAAAACATAGTGGAGCGCATCACTGCTGGAGGATACAAAAGTCCCCATGCTGCCCTACCTCGTGTTAGCTCTCCAGTGGTCACACCCAAAGCAACAAAATGAATAAATTACAACTGCGGACCAAGGCTAACAATGACTTCACAGCAGTTTATTTCCAGGAAAATTGGTTCTCCCTCAGCTCTGGTGGCACAGCGGAGCTGCATGAGTATACGCTGATTCAGGCAGACTGTGATACACAAATCAGCAGCAAAACAAAAGGGATGGGGGATGTATGTTTTAATATCAAAAACAAGTGGTGCTCAGTCGCGCCTGTTGAATCACAATTCGGCTCTCTCATGCTGAAAACGTTGCTTTTTCTCCGAAAGCCATTTAGCTCACTCTGGGAGTTTGCTTCAATCATTTTTGCTGCTGTGTACATCCCCCCTCAGGCAAAAGCAAATGGTATGCCATGCCTACTATCAGGACAGATAATAAAAATGAAAACCAAACACCCCGACTCTGCAGTCTTCATTCAGGGCAACTGGAGGAATGAATTCCCCTCTCAACACAGGAGAGAATACAAAATACAGAGGAGCCTCTTTGACTCCACCATTTAAAGGTTCATTCCCCCCATTCTCCAATGCCCTTCATGGCTGTTATTCAAGGCCCAGATGGTTCCAACATACTAATGCTGAAGACAGACAGACATATCTAAACTTCTGTTCAGAAGGAGACCCAAGACACAGTCGGAGAGTGCAATGACTCCATCCTCACTATAGAATGGGAGTCTCTCAAGTACCTGCCAGAGATTGCCAGCGAGCCCAACTGCTGAGCACTCAAGACTCAGGCCTGATGTCTATGTGAAGCCACAGGTCTGCTCATCTTCCCCTACAGACCAAGAGCATAATTAGCATTTTCCCTTTTCATTTCTATTAAAGGAAACATTTTCTTACTTGAGACCAAGAGGACCACTTTACTCAAAAATGTTGAACTGAATTTAAGCTTTTTGGACACAGATTGCAGTTGATTGGCTACAAAATACTTTGGCAGCGGGACCTGTGTATTAATATCTGATACTCAACCCAGGGTCCTTTGATTTTTGGAGGAGTTTCAGATGATGTGTGTGTGAGTAGATAATGACAGAAGTTTCATTTTCGTATGAATTATTCCTTCAGGGTAAAACTATGGTTGTTTTTTTTTAAACAACCATGCCCACTCAATGTCTCTTTGTCCAATTTTAGACATCACTAATGCTAATAATAAGAATCCTTACACCTTCCATTCCAGTTTATACAGGCTGTCTCCTCTTGCAGGGACAAGGTCCAGCATATTTTCCGCACTGGTGAGTGTCTCATTGGCTGTCTGCTGCCCTCCATCTAGGAACGGCATGACACCGGGGTGAGGGAAAGGGCAGGAAGGATTGCCAGTGGCCCTATACATCTAGTTAACCATCTGTTCCAAAGCTTTCCATTTTGAGACGGTCAGTGATACCCCAAAATCACCTGCCCACGCCAACAGCCTCTTCACACAAGCTATCCTTCAAGATAACCAGCTTTAACAAGACTCACCACACACCTCCTCCCTGTGCAACCGAATTGCATGTCTTAATGTCTGTTAATATTTAATACATTTGAATTTGCATGATTTCACAGTACTTGCTGTCTGTACAACTCTGTGTAACACCAGACTTTGCAATCTTTGGCACATTTTAGCCTCGGAAATATACAGTACAGTCTCCAATGTGCATAATTCATTTCATGCATCTCATTCTTTTTCACTGGGACTTATATTATAGCATGCTGGACCCATGCGCTAATGAATACTCATTATCCTTCCTCCTAGAGCTACAGCTGTACTGTTTGCAAGACTGCTCAAATGCACACTTTTAATGAGGCCTGGATGTAGAGTTATGTATATGTAGCCTCGTGGTTTTTGAAACATGTGTGTGGTACCTCTTTGCACAAAGGATAGTGAGGCAGATCCTTCCTGAGTGAGTTGTCCATGAAAATGTCCTTTCAAATTATGTATATTGTTATTGCTGTTATTGTTAAAGCAAAAGGAAAAATAGGAAGTCCGCAGACTGTCCTACCTACAGTCAATGTTGGTTTCCTTGAAGTTTACCACGCTCTTTCCGTAACCCTAACCAAGTCGTTTATGTGCCTAAACCTTGCCGAACCTTAACCATAGCGATGCTAGGCCATTTTTATTTTTGCATCGCTAATTTCTACACGTTTTCAAAAGGCACTGACAAACTATGTTGCCCTGAAGGGCTAACTAAAACAATTTTGTCATTTAATTTGGAGGACTTTGATTTTGAGAGACTTGATTTTGAGAGACTTGATTTGAGAGACTTGATTTGAGAGTATGAGCAAATCTGTGCAGGGAAAAACTAATACATCTCATTTTGTGTGATGTGCTTGGCCCTCTTGGAAGAAAAAAAACAAAACATCCATCTCAAGGGCTTAATTTTGTTTACCACTCACTGTGTGTAGTATTTTTACACATCTCCATATAGATTTGGAGGTTCTGAAATATTAATCTCAGTTGAAATGGACTCTAAGTGGCTCATGTAGACAAGAAGATGGTCTCTGTTTCATCTGTTCATTCAATAATGTTTCAATAATGTTTACTGTCCATGCGCACTTACATACCATAACCTGTATATTACATACTTCTGTGCATATTTAGATTCACACAGTTATTTTCAACAATCATCAATGCATTCCAATGAAGCACCCCACCACATCAATACAACACAATATAGTATATACTAGACTTGCACTAACCTTGTTAGTAATATTACTAAGCAATGTCATTGTGTATGTATAGAGTATGGTCCTAGTTTTATCTATCTACTGTATATAAACTGGTGTTCACAGATGACGAAGACATGGGTGGCAATTGACACCTAATTCATTGTTTATAATATTATATTATTATATTGATTTACCCCTGTGATTATTTTTAAACGTTTCCTTCTATCAGTGACCTCCCTCCTTCTTTCTTTTCTTCCTTCCTTCTTCTCTTCCATCCCTCAGATCATTTCTCTCCACTACCAAAAGGGGGCAACAAAGTGGCACTTTTCAACATCCTGAACCCCCCCCCCCCCAAAAAAAGCAGCAACACTTGCATATTTCTCTCTTGCTCTATCTATCTATCTATCTATCTATCTATCTATCTATCTATCTATCTGTCTGTCTGTCTGTCACCTATCTCCTCTCTTATTTTTCTTTTTTACCCTCTCTCAGCCCATTCCCAATTTTTCATTTGCTCCTGTCAATACAAACCAGTGATAGAAGATATAAGAGGACAGCAAGAAAAATGGCAAAAACACTCTCTCTCTCACTCTCTCTCTCTCTCACACACACACACCGAGTGAGTGAGAGAGAGATCTTTAGATTGTTTGCTTTTATTGTTGTTGCATTTTGAAGTTTTATTTTGACGTGTGTGTGTGTGAGCGCGCGTGTCTCGTGGTGCTGAAGGAACAGCGCCCTTCACATGGGGAATGAGAGCAGCTGAATGAAGCAGCCGGCTGCCTGTCCCATTCATTTCTATTGGTGTCTTATCTCCAGCAACACAGTCATTTCTTCTTTATCTAGGACAGGAAACTATCTGGCATCTGGAAATACGTGCCGGTTTGAATATCAACACGCACGGAGGAAGGATATTTCTTTAATTTTTTTTTTTTGCCCACAGCCCCCCCCCCCCTTCTCTTTTCCTCTCTCTCTCCGGTAGCTCTGCGCTCTCTTGTGGACTCTCTTAAGGCACTTTGGATAAAAGCCTCCGCAAGAAATGGCAGATTTTATGTCTCTTATCTGTCCTTTCCTGGGCAGGTGGTGAAGTATCTGAGGCAAACGAGTAAGTATTTTATTACCAGAAGGAAAAAAAAGATCTCTCCCCTTCTCTCCAGTAATTTCGGCCACCGAGCCAAAAGTGGGGTTTCTCTTTTCTGGTTTAATCCCAGGAGCGTACTCTTTCCTCCACAAATCCTCTTCTTCTTCTTCTTCTTCTCTCTCCATCGTTCTGTCTATTCTGTAGCTGAAAGCGAGGAGACCCAGCTCCTCTCTCTCCTCCTCCTGCTTCTCGTTTACTCTTCTTGGAGGAGAAACCCAAAAGAAGCAGCTCAAGGCTTCGCTCTTTTCCTTCTCCCGCTGCCTCAGCGCTGCAAGAAGGATTTCCAAAAGTCATTTCGAGTGGACTTTTTTCTGTGTGATTTTGGCAAAGAAGTGCAGCTGAGAAGGCAGAGAAGGAGGCTCTGACCTGGAAGGAAGGTATTTCTGGAGAGAGATAAAAGTAAAGAAGGACAGAGAACAGAGGCGGGAACGAAGGAGAGAAATGGAGGACACGCGTGGTCTCTTATTTCCAAACATGTATTTTCGGATGGATTAGGACAAAAAGAGCAGAAAAGAGGAGACACCTTGACTTGAAACCTTACATTTTATATGATCGACTTCTGTCTGGATGTGGACTGATTGCTTTTATTGATCAGCTGATTGATTGGTCGATTGACTGGCGGACGTTATCACCCGGCAAACTTGGACTTGTGGGGGATTTAAGACGAAAAGTGAACCCTGCACTGCAGCTACTCTCTTTTGGCAAAACACGATGCTCCTACAACAGCACCCCTGGAATGATTAACTGATTGATAAATATATTGACGACACCAACCTGCAAAGTGTAACTCTATTGATTGATTATCTCATCATTAAGATCGACTTTTCTACCCATTTCCCCCAGATTAACGTTTAAAACAAGGACGTATCCTGCAGTAAAACTTACAATAAAGCTTATATATACCAGAAAATGTTTAGGTCCCTTTAGAAATATTACATGAATGTTAAATATATCACGAAAGATAAAATATGAAGTACTCACACTGAGTACCGCTGCTACATTAAAGCCCTTGTGGGAATATTACAGGGTACCACAAGGGCAGAAAGTACCATAAAGTACTATAAGAATGACTATAAACTCAAAATTGCCACAACAGCCCCACTGTAAAATTATTATAAGAATTTAATAGGGATTATTATAGTGCAAGTACTTCGCGGGATTCCAGTTTGGAGATTGGAAGTTATTTTTGGCTGCGCAAAGTAGAGCGACTCTTCCAAACCACTGCCCGGACAGAGACAGAGCCAGACTGAACACAGAGGTCTACCTACTTGCCTCTGTCTTACATCCCGTCCTCAAAGACAGGAGTGGGATAGACAGAGGGCGGAGGGGAGAAAAGCAAGAGGAGGGAGAAGGAGAGGACGCGTAACTGCGGTTAATTGGAGCAGACTTAGCCTTCCAACATCTTGGAGAAAGAGGGAGAGAAGAGGGAAAGGGATTTTACTCTTTGACTTCCCCGTTAGAGGCTGTAAATCTCTCTTTTTGGCAGAGAGGAGGAGAAGAAACGCTCTCATCTATCCTGTCATTTATCTATCTTTCGTCCTGTCAATTTGGGAGAGCCGAGAAATTGGCTGCACCGGACGGAGAAGACACACGCGGCGAGAGCCAGAGGTGGGATTATTTCAGCAGATTTTGGACATTTTCGTCTGGGTAAGAATCTGCCATCAGCGTCGATTGGATTTAGTTCCACCAAAACACCAGGTGAGATAATAACCACGCTCCCATTTTACGCGTGTGTCTGCGCATTTGTGATGAGTTTACTTCATGGGCTGTTTGTGTAGGCTACGTGTAGTGTGTGTGCCTGCGTGTGAGAGAGGAGGAAAGAAAGAGCGAGAGAGAGTGTGTTATTCGCTCGACTGTGTGTGCGCGCGCGCCTGGTCCGTGGGTGTATGTGAGAGGTGAGAGACCGAGTGGCAGAGAGAGCGATTTTACGCACGAGTGAGAGAAAGAGAGTGAGAGCGAGCGAGCGCCCGCGCGCGTGTGTGTGTGTCCTCTAATGGCGTGTGTGTGTGTCCATGAATGAGAACTTATACTGGTAGAAATCAAGTCTTTAACATTTTGATTCGACTGTTACGGTCCTTGAACTCACCATAAGGCCATTAGGCTGCTCATTATTCATTCATCAAACTGCTGGCGTGTCGTGTGTATGAAATAACATGAGTGCGCTAAAAGCTGGGCATCATGGGTGAAAGACAGCCCCCCATGGGAAGAGCAAGAGCTTTCAGCAGGAGATGTGGTGTAGAAGAAATCCACTCCAAGTCAGCTAAAAATGCAGAAAATATGTTTTTGTTAAGTTTAAATTTGTTTTTATCTGCCTTGTGATGATACCCCCTTCCCTTTTCACCTTTACACATAGACTTATGCCGCCTGAGCACAGATATGTAAATGTGGTAAAGGGCCTGTTAGGGCCATCCATGCCTTTACATAAACTGATGTGTGTACAAACTTAGACACACACTCTACTTGAAAAAAAAAATAGCAGCGGATATATGCTCCATGATTTCCCTTCAGCTGGTTGGGGTGAAGCACCTTTGGGTGAAAGGGTGCCGTTTTGGTTCCACTGTATAATTTTCCCATTTGTTTAAGTCTTCCCAAACACAGACACCGTTTGTCTGAGTGCTTTACAGCCCAGCAGGTGCATTCTCTCCCTCCCTCCTGCCCTCTCTCTCTCTCTCTGTGTGTGTGTGCAGAGAAAGAGAGATTGTGTGTGTGTGTGTGTGTGTGTGTGTGTGTGTGTGTGTAGTAATGCAAGAGCAATGACAGAAAGTGTGTGTTTGTAGTGTAATGGTGTGTGTGAGAGGGAGACAGAGTGGCTATGTGTCGCCTAATCGTGTGTGCCTGTGCTACAATGCAACAGCAAGGCACACACACACACACCTACACACACAGGGGAGGGATGCGTGGGGTTTAATTATCTCGGCCGTTTAGCAACAAGGTGCGCATCAATCGTCAGAATGGAGGGAGACCAAGCGCCCATCGGAGGCTGCAGGCTTGTGTGTGTGTGTGTGTGTGTGTGTGTTGATTTATAGTGTGAAGCCGCTGTCGTATAGATCTGACCAGTAGGTAGATGGACTGGCAGCAGAATGACTCCGTCACGCTGACCAACACCGGCCATCTATTACCAAGATGGGGTGGTGGGGTGGGGGGGTTACAGCAGGCATGCAGGGAAGAGAGAGGATGAGAGGAAAGAAAGAAAGATGTAGAAATACTCAATTACAAGTAAAGGTCCTGCATTCCCAATCCCACTAAAGTAAAAGTACATGAGTATTATCAGATAATGGTCTTCTGTTGAATTAATGCGAAACTAGGGGCCAACATCATGAAACCAGAAAATATAAAATACATTTTCTCTGTTTTGTATTATGAGTCTTTTGTCAAATTTTGTCAACACAGGACAAGGGATTTACAGAGCAGATATGTATGCTGTTGCAGAGAAAAAAATAGTTTCAGTGTGTATCAAATGTAAAAGTGCTTATTCTGTAGAAAAATGGCCCATGTGACTGACATATTATCACATAATACATACATTATTATATGTTTATATTGATGCATCAATAAATGCATTTTACTGCTGTAGCTGGTTCAGGTGGAGTAAACAGTTGAGACTGCCCCCCCCAAAAAATACGTCGTATAGGTCGTCTGTGCAGCAGCTTATTACGACTCATATCTACTTTTATTTAGGCGGCGACCTATAGAGTGCCAAAGTCTGTGTAGGGAGGAGGTCAGGGTGGATGGATGGATGGGTCAAACAACACAGGACTTTTACCCAGGAGACCGCTGTTTGTGTTCTGTGAGAAAAGTTTTTTTATTTTAACTTATGTAGCCTACCTAACTTAAGTTACGTACGTAACTCCTAAACCTAAACAAGTAGTTTTGGTGACTAAACCTAACCGAACTGCGACTGTTTCACAACGTTTACTACATGTTGTTGTTGTCATTACCATGTCGACGAAGGTCTGGTACGTCTATATATGTCGTTTTGGGAGTCATTGGAAAACGACCTATTCTGTCGTTTAGGTTGGAGGACTTGTTGATAGGGTAGTGCGGGCCGTGCTCTCTTGCACCTTCAACCCCAACCCAACCCAACATTGTGATGTCATTGGGTCATTGAGTCCACCTGTACATCACTGCAGCACGGCGAGAAGTTAAACCGGCGGAGGTCAGCAAAATTCAAGGGGGGGTTCAGTTACTCTTAAAGTACAGCAGGCTACCTGACCAAATGTACCGGCGTCAGAGGAGATGGTGACAGAACAAGTAGACAGAGGAATGAAAAAAAGAAGAGATGAAAGATGGGATGAGACACAAGAGGAGAAATGTACTCACAGCAGGCGGTGGAAAGAGAGTAGGAGATGACGACAAATGACGGGGGGGGGGAGAGAAGAGAAGGAAAGGTTGGAAGATGAAAGAGGAGGAGCCTAGTGCAGAGGGAGTCACCGCTGTTCTCTGTATTATAATTGCTACATGGTAAAACTAATTCATTTTGTCACCTGGTGCTCCTGTGATATACTGAATCCCTGCTAAGCCACTGAAATAAAGTGAACCAAATTTAAAAAGTTGTAGTAGTTTCTTCAAATGTTTTTGATGTTTTAAACTGAATTGAACTCATTAAAGTAAAAAGAGGAATGAACTAAAAGACAAAGAAAAAAATAGAAAAAAGAGGGAGTCAAGGAAGTAGGAAGGAAGGAACAAAGAGGAAACAAAGTGAAAAAAAGGAGGATGAGGAGAAAGGAAAAGGGTGGAAGGTAGAGTGGTATAAGGAGAGGAGAGGGGATATAGTGAATTAAGAAGGATAGATTTAGAGACAGGAGAGAAGGGAGAGGAGAGAGAGATCCATAAATTGTGGAAGTGATGACGAGGTGCTGGAAATATACGAGAGAGGAAGACTGGCTGAGAGGACAGCAGGATGAACGAGAGAGAAAGAGGGAGGATGCTATTGAAGAGCTATAAGCTGCATTTCTGTAGATTTGAAATATTGCAGATTCAGCACCAATTATTCTTACCATGGTCTAGTTTATGGTCTCTCACTGGAAATCCCTGAAAAACCGACAAATGAAAACTTCCGAACCAAATACACCGCTTGCTGCTATTCCTAAATAGCAGCAAGGAAGCATTACCTTCAAGGCACCGGTGTTTTACCCTTTTTGGCCTTGGATGAAGTATTACATGCTGAACCTACATGCTTGATAAACACAGTTTCAATTTCCTTTTTTTGGCTCAGAAAAAATGGAAATTTGACCATCTACAATTTCATGGCAGCTTGGTAAACGCTATGTGCTGAAGAATATCATGCCATATGATTGAAAGCTCCAGAATAACTCAATCAATCAAACTTTATTTGTGTAGCACCTAGCGTACAGGTTAGTGCAAATTCAGAGTGCTTTACAGATGACTGACAAGCAAACTACTAAATGGAGCTTTTGCTTAAGTTGTTTTCTCAGCTGCCATTTCCAAAAAAGAACTTTGAACCACAGCAGTCACCATTTTGCATTTATTGTTGGGTTTTTCTTTGGAATTGGCAGCTGGCATTTACTCACGTGACTCTGTTTCATGTCCATAATGATTAAGCTAAAATATACTGCAGTTAATTACGAAACATCATATGTTGTTGCCAATGGAATGCTTTTTCTCCGCTTCTTTAAACCTGTTTTCTTTGGAGCTCTGTGGTTCTCTGAGGCTCTGATTATACGTCTTCTGTTTTACATAGAAACTTCTGATCAGTCGTATGCCACCTGGCATGTGTGATACTGTTATGACTTGTGTAATGCAAAATTTCAAAGAGCAATTTTGATCAAAGTGATGTCATACAATGCAGGAATCCTTACACTTCTGTGAAACTCGAGGATAATTTAATGTCATGCGTGCTAAAATGATCAAAGGGTCTTTATTTTGGTGTCATATGAAAGAACTTGCTCATTGGCATTTTGGCAAGAGAAAGAAATACATTCAGGCTGGTGGTTAATTGCATATTGAATATCTGAAAAACTGAATGCACACTTTATTGAGACTGACTAGAAGTGGCAATGCAGTGCAGTGTTGTTAATAGACAAAACTGATCAGGGGTTCGGTGTTCAGTTCAGTGTGAGCGTCCACATCGTGATCAGTCGATTGAAAATTATGAGCATAGAAGTCGTACGTTTTGGCGGTCTGGAAAGGCTGATTAAAACATGCAGTGTGAGTTAAATGAATAGTTCAACATTTTGGGAACTATAGTCATCTGCTCTGTTGAGTTAGATGAGAAGATCAATACTACTACTATCATATCTGTCCAATAAATATGAAGCTGGAGGTTAGCCAGGTTAGCTTAGCTTATTTAAAGGCAAAGGGAAACAGCTACCCAAAGCCAAAAGAAATCCGCCTACCAGCACCTGGAATCTTGTTGTAACCATGAGGTTTCCAAGCGACCAGCATAGATTCCAGGAAGTCATGGTTCCCAGCCAAGAAATAGTCCAGCACATAACGCTGCGTAAAACCACAACCGGTTGTTTTTACACTGCGGTTTTTGTACAGATTAAACATACGAGATATAGCAAGTGATTTATTTATTATAGTGTTGGTAGGCGGATTTTGTCATCTTTGTACAGAGCCAGGCTAGCTGTTCCATTCTTTATGTTAAGCTAAGCTAAGCTAAACTAAGCTAAGCTAAACGTCTCCTGGCTCCAGCTACATATTTATCAATCTTCTCATCTCACCTTTGCAAAAGATAAAGAATGAGAGCAGTTATTTAACTGTTCCTTTAACACAGTGTAGCTTTTTCTGGGCTGCTGCTCTGTTTGCTTGGTTAATGTTGGTAGAGAATATTGTCTGAATAAAGTGTGTTGTGATAGAAAAGAAGTTGGGTGGGAGGTTTTGGAAGACTAAAAGGTACTACTGCTGCTACTATTACTACAACTAATGATAATGTACATTGTTATGGAACTGTTATGGTGCCTGTAGGTCAGTTCACATCTCTGTGGAGGTCAGACTCAGCTCAGATAAGAGCCCTGCAGCTGATAAGGATTCAGTGATTCAGAGTCTTGCTCATAGTCAGCAGGGTGGATGCCTGCTGACATGAAGGTTTGAAGATCATCCAGCTGACGGTTGGTGTACTCCACATGACGACCTCCAAGACCATGTTTGTGTGTGAGAGCTCTGACTTAGATTAATTAACCTCAACACAAATGTAAAAAAAAGTGTTTGAAGATTGACATGATTTAGGTACTGGATGTGATTTACTTTCAACTACGTCTCCTATGGGACAACACACTTTCTATCCTTCATGGCTCCAGTATTAACACATACTTCCAGAGAGGCGGAGTGTCATTTAGTTTAGTGTTTCTTCTCCCTGAAAGTAGACACCAGTGTCCCTCGCAGCATTACTCATCTTGCCGGTCACGGCGTCTGGATTGCAGCTATTAGCTGTCCTTGTGTAAGACGTTCTGGTCGCAGGCCTCCTTCTGCCGTGTCGTCACTTGACAAAAGAGGCAATATGCTTTAATGAGACTGGATCCCGGAGTGAGAGTACATTTTTCTTCTGCGTCCTGGGTAGGAAAAGTTGAAGAAACCTTGGCAACCAAAAGTATTTTCTCTCGCTGCTGGCTTTTTCAAGTTACATTTGTTCAGATGGAACATAAACACCGTCCTGCATTTAAACCCCTCTGTGTAAAAAAATGCAATAGACTTTTACAGTGCATGCCCAGTACAATGGAGATTTTGTTGTAAGCGTTACACTTTTTTTATGCAAAAGAATTTATAGTTAAACCTTTTAAAGTACAAAACCTTGGCAAGCAGTTATTTTATGGTATTTAAAATTAAATCATTTTACAACCCAGGCAAAAAATCTGGGGGATTCCAGGAAACTCCACGTGTTAAAAGAGGAAGTAGCTTGAAGATATTTACTCTAAAGAACTGGGGGGATATGATTGTCTTAATACAAGTTACATCATTCCCCTTCTATCAATGGGGATATGGTTAAATAGGGTTACAGCAAAAATAGAAAGTGTGTGTGTATGAGTGTGTTCATCTACCTCATGAGTTTTCAATGTTTCTCTTGTTTGCAAATGGAAAGAGGTCTTCTGGGGTTAAACAGAGTTGTTGCATCACACAACACACTAATTTATCAATTATAATAATTGATGCGATGTTTGCTGACCGTGTGTGTGTGTGTGTGTGTGTGTGTGTGTGTTTGGAGGTTGGTATGGATGGTGTTGGTGGGAGTGCAGGGGTGGGGGGGCGTTCAGGGGGAATTCTGCCCCCATCAAACAGAAACACACATCAGTAGTGATGGGAGCAGGGCCAGTCCTGTGCCTGTAAGGAACACATCGCAGCTCAGCTAATCTGGACTCAACGGAGCATACATACGCGCGCGCACACACACACACACACACACACACACAGGGTGCTTATATCAGTAGATATATCCAAGGATATTACTCACTCTCATTCTTTGTCTTTCTTCAATTATAGTATATTAATAAGAAATCACATTATATGTTCATACGTAAACACGTTTATACTGTACATGCATATGTGAGACAGCAGAATTGGTCATTTGATCAAACAGCTTACAGCAACCCATGATTATGCTTTCCTAAAAAGCACGGTCTTGCAGTTGTACCAATAATGACTGTCCTCTGTAGACAAAACCAGCCATTTTCAGCTATGTTAGTGGGGTGCCTCCATGGACCGCAATGTCGGTCTGCCCACCACTTCGGTCTAGACTGAAATATTGGTAGGATGAATCCTACTGACTTTGGTGATCCCCTGACTTTCCTCTAGCACCTCCAACAATTTGGTACATTCATGTCCCCCCTCAGGATGAATTGTAATAGCTTAAGTGATCCCCTAACTTTTCATCTAGCGCAATCATCACCTCCAAAAGTTCAATTTGTCCAACACTTTGGTTTATGACCTAATAGATGTACTCTAGATGTGTTCTGTGCAAATTAGCAAATATTAGCATGCTAACACCCTGAACATGGTAAACAAACACCTGATTAACATCCACATGTTTGCATTGTCACTGTGAGCATGTTAGCATGCTGACGTTATCATCTAGCTTAAAGCCCCACTGTGCCAAAGTACAGCCTCACAGAGCTGCTAGGTTGACTGTAGACGCTTTTGACTAGTCTTGTTTAAACCTCTTAAAATGTTTGTGGTCAGTTGACAAGCAGGAATCAACTTAACGTTCTTATAATGCACATAATGTCAATTCCTGATCACCTAATTGCGACACCAAAGACCCAGATTTCTAGTCCTTTCTCCTACAAACAGTCAATCTTAGCTTCTCAACCCTCACCACAATCTCTCTCTAAATAGTTTTGGCTGCCAACATTGACAAAAAGCACTGCTGGTGTGTCTTTGTCCTACTTATGGGGGCACCAGTTCATCTAAACTTTCAAATGGGCCGTTTTGGGAGCCATTGGTAACTATTCTATTTTGCCATTTAAGCATGAGGACTTGTTACATCTGGTTAGATATAAGCTCAGTTGCCAGTTTTTTAGCAACCCCTACTAAATCAAACAACATCAAATGGAAGCCAATATAACAGCCCTTCAATTGATCCTACCCAGGTTACCATACTTAGTTATGCTGACACTATTTCAGAAAAGTGATTGATTCAACTCTATGGTCATCTTGGAGGCTTGTGGTGCTGTTGAATTGCATTGCATTAAATTGAATTACATGAACTGACAACTCAATCTAACTTAACTGAACAAAATAAGTCAACTTGAATAGATACCTCAGAGGGAAAAACTCCTTGATTTCATAGGCATCAGTTACATTATGTAAATGTCAGTATTTTTTTAAGCCTTTTACTGTGACAGTATTCTGCTGTACTATGTAAGTAGAGTAAATATTCAGTATTAACGCTGTAAATGGAATAACATAAAAATATATAGTATAAGAAGTTGAACAATAAACTGTAAGCATCTGTTCCACTTTCTCTCTCTGTAGGTCTCTATTTTGTGTGTCTTCCTCCTCCTCCTCACTGTGACTCTCCAGTTCACCCTTCAGCACATCTACCAGTGTGCGTAGCCTATCCTTAGTTGACTTAACATGGCCTGACAGGCCAATCCCTATGGATTCTGATCAAATAGAGCAATAGTGTACACAGCAGCAACAGTGCAGCCCCAGCCTGCTAAAACAGCAGCCATAATATGGCAAAGATCAGCATCCTGCAAAACTGATTCGACACGTTTATCTGCTGATTCTACTTTGTTACCCACAACATTTTTAAAGAAGTGGTTAGGCTGGTGTTTAGCTCATGACATGTGTGTGTTACAGGTAACACACTACAGAGCTTGTAAATGGAATAACATAACACATTTCACATTTTACCGTTTTCCAAAGCATGCAATAGACTTTCACATTCATGGGATTTTCCCACCTCTCAGGCAGCTATTGTAATCAACTTGAAAACACTTGAAACTTGCTAGAGATCAGCTATGTTATTGTGTGGTAATGCACTTGTGAGTAAATGGTGCACTCTAGGATGCTCTGACATCTGATGAGTTAAGTTAACCCTTAACCCTAACCCTTCTGAGTTAAGTTAAGCTAATCAGTCCTAGAAGATGAACAATAAGCAAACATGGACGTAGTAAAAACCAAAATGTGTATTTAGACATTTTTTAATCAAAAAGGTTGCTGTTCAAAAACATTCAAACTGAGTTTACAGGATTCATTATTTAAAACAGATAAAACACAACACAGGAAGATGTGACATTTGTGATCAGGACTATAGAAAATGTAATGTTTAACTGTAGATATTATATGGAGTTCAGACACTTGATCTGAGCCAAACAGATATTTATTTACATTATTAATTAAAATATATTTTGAAGAAAGTTTTTTTTTTTTTAATTTACATTTTTTTTAGAAGTTTACATTCACACATTCTACACCAGTTGTTGGTGGTAAAGCACCAATTTTTACCAACTGCCATAAAATGAAGACAAAGAAGGAGACAGTCATAACTCAGATGTCAGAGTGTCCCTGAACGCACCAACAGGAAGAGTTTTCAGATCAGTCCTTGGAAGGAACGGCATTGTGATGCCAAAATAGTTTAATTTGAACACAAATCTCACTTTTATGAAATATCTATAGCAAACAAGCTTTGACTGCAAGTGGATTATAACACTATAGACTGCCTGGAAGGTAGGAAACTATTCAAAAAGTGATGTCATGCTTTGTAAAATGTTTGGTAAATTCTTGTAAAATGGGCCAAAACGTGCAAAACCTCTTGGATGGTCCTTCAACTTGCTTATGTTTCTGTCACGTTTAAAACAGTTTGAGAACAGGGGTGGACAATCATGTGCCATGCAAGAAGCCACAGTCTGTACGTTTTCATTTCAACCAAAGACCTTACCCACTGATTAACCTGCAGAATGTTGGCTCTCCATGGCACATTATTTGCAACCCCTGTTTTAGTTTCTGTCCTTTGATCTATACTGTGCTGAAATATGTCAAACAGCTCAAAGTCGTTGTTTTGCAATTCACAAGTAAGTCTTAAGTAAAAGTGAAGCCACAAGTCATCGGTGTTAAAGTCACAGTCAAGTGGCAAGTCTTTTTTGATTTTGCTAAGTCAAAAAAGGTTTTGCGCTATATAAATAAAATTGAATTGAAGTCTAAAGTTTTGTTGTGACTTGACACATCCATATCTCTGATACAGATTTTTTTATTTTAAAGCGAGACTATGTAACTTTTGAAAGAAAAAATAATCGCATTCTTCCTCTTGCAAATGAAAAGTGATAAAACACACCCTTTCTCAATTGTTCACACTCTAAGGATTTGCTGCTACAGGCTTACTTGGTCTGGTATGACCATAGACTGTATATAAAGATGGACGACGCGTCTCCACTTCCTCCCACTGTACAAAAAGTAGTGATCCGCTGTGGAACCGTGGTATCAAGGTCCCGCCCGTACACCCGCCCGAACCAATCACAGCACACTCACAGTTGTCAATCATGATGTCACACCCCCTTTTTAAATCAAATAACTAATAAAAACCAAACTTATCAGAAAAATTAACACTTGAACAAACATCAGCGTGATAAGAACTACATAAAATGACAGAAAACTTTATTTGATGTGTACTTTGTACTTTTCAGTTTGGCCCATGTCCCATCTGCTAACATGGAGGGGGCGGGGTTTATGACCTATACTGCAGCCAGCCACCAGGGGGCGATTAAGATGTTTAGGCTTCACTTTTGTCCTGTCAGGTTTGACTGGAATTTGTTGCACTGCTGTTCTGTCTATGTTGAGGCACTCTGGTTATTTTGTTGTTTAAATTATGGCACTTAGCTTATTGTTACATTGTTAGGCTGGTTTCTGTACAATATTTTACTGTCTCACAAATCATCACATTATCCAGCTTGTACAGTTGTTCAACTATCACACTGGTTTCTATGTAGAACTGTGAAGATCATCACCTGGGCTGAACACGGCTCAGTTTGCTGTGCAGACCTTAACGCAAGGTTGTACTTCTTGTCAGACTCCTTAGCTGTTTGAGTGAGAGTGAGGTGCCAAGGCTCTGATCAAAGACAGCTACAACTAAATTTAAATCAACAGGGGATTATACATGTCACAGCCAGTTTAAATGGCTTCAAATCAACAGTGGAGCAATTAAAGCCAACAGGCACGACACCGTTACAGCCAGTTAAGTGCCAATGTTAGTGCATTTACTTATTCAGAAATCAAACTCATTTGACGTAAGAGCCCAAAGAGTCTGTGTGTCAAGCCACAAATTTGGCTCAACTTTCTAAATGTTGTTGCACATAATCATTTATAGCTTTGACATACCTTTTGATATTTTTTCTAATACTATAAGAGGACATCTCCCAGGTTCAAGTATTAGGATTCGATTTAGACAAAATTATTTTCTATTTTCTAATGTGTTTAGTCCAGTTCTACGGTTGATATTTTTCTAGAAGAGGAAGGACACTTGGAAAATTCTTTTACATAGCCTGCTGACTTTATTTCTCCATGACCACATTCAGAACTGTACGAATCCTCTCTCTCTCTCTCTCTCTCTCTCTCTCTGTGTGTGTGTAGGCTTTAAAACGACAGGTTAACCTGTTTGTCCTCTGGGGACTCTTCTTTTGCAGTCCCCTTAGTACAACAGAAAATAGAAACGGTGTGTGTGTGTGTGTGTGTGTGCCTGTGAAAATAAGAAACAATGGAGGCTTCTTCTATCCCCGAGTGTCCTGCTCTCTAGCTCTCTTTCCTTCCCTCCCTCGCTCTCTCCTTCTTCTCTCTCTCCCTCTCCATTTATCTTCGTCAGCCTCTCTACATAGCAGCCATGGCTTTATTAATGGAGAGGAGAGACACAACATAGTTTCTAGTTTCGTTTGGACCAGAGTGCAAACTATCAGTGGGATTTATGAGTGCTACAGTTTACATTATGTGAAAAATATGAATAGATTAATTTGATGATACTGGAAATTGCCTTTTTTAGCCATCATGTCTGAATTTGAATATAGGCTCTAGGCTGCGGCAAGTTGTTGTCGGACAAAAAGACAATTTGGAAAACAAGTTTATCTGCGTAGCTACATTGTGTTGACTGCAGCTGGAACATTATAATGCTGAGCTGCACCTCCTCCGCGGCCAGAGCATCCACACTGGCACTGACTCTCGTGACAGCGCCACAGTCTGAATAAAGCTAGAAGACTTTTGCTCCAATTGTCTCTTTTCTTGCCAGAAGGTGCTGTCTGTGTTCTGGTTGCCAGTTTATGATTTTCAGGGATAATTATCTCAGATCGGCGGGTTACAGAACTGAATGTGTGTCTCTGACCATGAAAAATCTGATTATAGGGTCTTTTAAACAATAAACAGAGTGAGGCCAGATCCATGCAAACACCACAGTCGGATTATAATACTGAAGTTAAACTCTCAGTTAGTGTTAATATGTATGAAGTGCTGATTATGTGGGCAATTTTGAGTGAGAGGTGTCTCGCCTGGGAACCAGACAAATCTGCAAGCTCATGTTTTATTTGCTCTGGCAGATGCGTCTGGTCTCCCTCCCATTCAGACAGATTTCCAGCTGACCTGGCCCGGGTTGGGCCAATCACAACCGTTTATTTAATACGGGGCAGGTTTGATACGATGACTGTACAGAGGAGCACAGTTGAGGCATTTTCATAAATAATAATAAGACACTTGGCATTTGAGCCCATATTATTCTCAAAGTCTAAATATGTCACATTTAAGAAGCAGGAGTTCAACCGTTTAACACCACTTTACAACAAGTTACTTGGATATTCTGGTCCGACTTGGAGTTGGCGGATTGGGGCACACCTTTTTCAGAGCCCTGTGCATCTTTTATTCTGATGGCGATTCCTTTTATCTGCTGCTGTTGATGCCGACGCTTCTTCAGTTGAATTGTCTTGTTTTTTTTCCTCTTCCCATCTTCAAAAAACTGGTTAATCCCGTTCGATTCTTGAAAGGAGGTTGGTACACTACACGCTGTAGTCTGTTAAAATATTTCTGTTGCTCAGCGCTACGTCACACATTTCATTGCTGTGATTGGTTGGAGGTCTATCCATTTGCGTGGCAAATTTGTATGCGCCCGTTGATAACGCCCCTTGGAAATCAAAAATGAACTGAGTCAGGCGATGTCAGGCTAAGAGGTGTCCAGCACCTGCGGGAATTGTCTGGTCTGCTGATGCTTTTAAAGATAGCAGATTCACCTAGAGAGGTGGGACTATGCTGTGATCGTTCTGATGGCCACAGCATACCTTTTGTGCCAGCTCATGTGCTCTAGTGCAAGCCTTTGTAATTGTGCCACTGCAGTTTGTGCACAGATCCCTGGCACATGCCTCTTGACGCTGTGCTGGCCATGCTTAATCATTCCACACCTCACGATTTACGTTGAATTCCAGCGTTCAGAGTCAAAGCAGGAAGTAATGAGCCCATTACGTAGCGAGGTGGAAAGTAAGCGTGTGGACATCTGGGTGGTGGAAGGTTGTAGAAAATATCGTTTTCATCCTGTCAAAGACCTGCAATTATCATCAGAGTAGGTGCGTCACGGCAGTTTGACGCGCCTCATAACACTTTTGGTTCACGTTCGGCCATTTAAAACAAAAGGTGTACTTCAAAATGCGCATGTCAGACACTTTCAGTGTGTTCAGACCTTAAGAGTCTACAAACATGCTAGAGGCTCTGCGAGGCTGTACTTGGGAACAGCGGTGCTTTAAGCTAAACTCTAATGTCAGCATGCTAACATGCTCACAATGACAATGCTAATATGCTGATTTTCAGCAATTAAAATGTTTACCATGTACACAATCTTAGTTTAGCATGTTAGCTTGCTAACATTTGCTAATATGCACCAAACACAAAGCACAGCTGAGTCGTCCGGATCGACTTTCTTGTCTGGCAATAGGATTTGTTCTCAGTACCCATCATTAACCATGATGGTCCATTGGGATGGGAAAACACAATGATGGAAACGGTTCATTCAGTAATCACATTTTCTTTGCTTACTTTTCATTTACCCCATTTTGTCTACTCACTGGAACTTATTTTGATCAGCAAAATTTGTTCGACTGCAACACACACATTTAAACAAAGGCAGGGGAAGGAGAGAGGGGGAAAATGACGAGAGAGAGAGAGAGAGAGAGTATAGAAAGAGAATCTGGCAACTGAGCCCAAACCTGTTTATGTAAACATTAATCTTGGCTAAACTGCTGATAGATTGGCTTTACACACACACACACACACACACACACACACACACACACACATACACACAGAGAAGCGAGGTAATAGCTTCAATCCCACCTCTCTCAATAGATATACTCCCATGAATACGACGCACAGAGAGAAGTGAGGCCGCTTGTAATTAAGTTCTACATGTGCAAATCCAGTTGTGAAGCATTGCTTATGAGATCGGCTGTATAATCACATCGCCCCAAAAGGGAGAGACCGCTTACTTAGCATTTAAATAGGTTCTTTCCCCCTGCAACTGTGTGTGTGTGCAACACAAATATTGCACTACACTGTATTTCATTGTGTGTGTCTCTCTATGTGGAAGGGGAAAGAGTGTACATATATGTGAGAGACAGTGTGTTTGCACAATAAACACTGCCACGTATATGTGTGTGGGTGTGTGTGCATCATGATGTATAATTTTAGTGTGTTCCTGTGTGGGTGTGAGAGTGTGTGATAAACACAGTCTCTCATTGCAGTGTGTGTGTGTGTGTGTCTGCGTGCAAAAAATCTTGCCGGCACATTATTTCTTAGGGGTCCCAGTGGAACCCAGTGTCAATAGAGCAGGTTTGAAAAGGGATGCAGAGGGAATATCAGAGAAAATTAACTCTGTGTGTGTGTGTGTGTGTTAGCTCTGCTTACATGAAGACCATAGAAAAAACAGGAAATTCCTTTTAAACATTAGATTTTTAAGGTTAAGAGTTTGAGTTAAATTCAATGTATAGGGAATTAATTCATGTCAATTAACTCTTCGTAGAAGCAAAGTGAAACATCATGTTTATTTTGGTGTGTGTGTGTGTGTATGTGAGTGTGTTTCCCACTGGGGATATTGCTAAGGCAGTCGACTTCACGGAGGCATTGTTATTGAAATGAAACATAATGTCAGCTTGTGTCCTGAAGCTCATCTAGTCTACTCATGCTCAGGGATTTGGCCTTGTGAACCGCAACAGTTGTTCTGTTTTCTTCTCTCCCTGTTTATTTCACTGAGTCTGCAGTGCAAAATGAGTTGGCACTGTTCCCTTCTGAAGAGGGGGGATCTTTAGAAATGGATTACCTAATGGGTTTTACACTGTTGCACAGTCCTTACTCTCGTCAAAAAGTGGAAGTGGTCCTTTTTTTTGTCATTTTCAAGCTTTTTTTGAACAGGACAGTAATAACAGTCAGTGTGTCGTACAGCATGATGACTTGAGTGGAAAAACCAATCACAGCTCTGACTCCATCTGGCTTTGAGAAACAGCCGAGTATAGCTCTTTAAGAGTGAGCAAGAGCATCAATTATTATTAATAGTATTTATGCATTACTTTTCCCTAAAAACCCTCACTCTCACTCTTGTTGTGTTTGCATTAGTAAAAAAGTACCCGCTTACTGCCAGAGGCAGGACAGGTGGATTGCGAGGCAGAGCTCCCTATGGGGGCCCCACTCTAAAAAATATCTATACAATAATATATGATATTAAATCAAGCCCTGTGATTGGGCGAGAGGTGGGGTACACCCTGCACTGGTCACCAGTCAATGTCAGCTGGGATCAACTACAGCCCCCCTGCAGGATTAGTTTAGAACAGTTTAGATAATGGATGGATGGATGCATGGATGGATGGATATTAAATCAATATCAGGTATGTCCACGTCTGTTCTGGTGCAAATGGAGCAAACATTTTACCATTCAAATGAGTTAAGAAGTTGACAAAACCAGTCACATGTTTTAAAGAAATACACATGTGCTAAATCTGGCAAAAATCAACACAGTCATCTGTCAGAAAGCTCAGTGCAGCCAGCCCTACCATTTTGCAACAGCAAATATGTTTTGAAAGGAACGTAACACCACCTGGATTAAGTTTTCTATCAACATAATGAGGAAATGTTGTTAGTTAAAGTGCCCGACAAGTCGTTAAATGTTGATGTATCAGTAAAGTTCACTGACAACATGTTTCATTTAATATCCACTCGTAGCAACTGAGGCATGAACTTTTTATGGATATGTGCACCCACAGCACTTACTCATCATGAGATGAGATCATGGTCTTGGTTTAATACGGAATCACAAGACATATATTTCCTGTATTAACATTTAACTGAAACCACGATCCCTTTCCCTAACCTTAACCAAAGTGCACAGGAAAATGACATCCTTTTTTCTCTACACCTCTGCTTATGCATGGTGTCAACAGCCAGAGTTCAAAATTTTGGCCAAAATGTCACAAAACTTTGAGGTCCACTTTGTTGCTTTTCCTGGATCTTTCAGCCGCATCTCATGGTATTCCACAGCAGATGGAGTTGTCTCAGTTATCATGTCAACAACTATCAGACTCAAAGAAACAAAATGAAATTACAGGAGGAGTAAAAATCTCTTTTTTTTAGTGGACGTTTTGACTAGATGCAACTGCAGACTGTATCTCTTTGCATTAGTAGAAATAATGATAAAAATAATAATAATAGCTCAAGTAACATAGCTCCTTGACAACTGAGCAAACCACTGAGGAAGACTGAGATGCGGTTGAAAGCTCTAGAAAAAGTGTGTTTTTGTTAAACTTTATAGTACAAGTGATATTTCCATACAACAGAAATAGTACAAGCGCTGCTTCCCTTGGTGATTTTAATGTTTGCCCAAAATGCAGTAAGCGCCCATCACATCATCATCCTTGCTGCCTCAAACACTTAATCATATCATTAAAATGTAGTACCGTGTTTGTCAACATCCTCATGGAAGAAACATCATAAGCCATGTTTCCATAAACTTATTTTTATGTGCATTTTGCCCTAGAAAAGCTGTATGGAAACGGCAAAATTCTATAAAACTAACTTTGTTTTTGCCTTTGTCGAAAAAGCATTGATGCACTAAATGGGATATGGAAACGCCTTTGCTGAATATGTTCTGGCGTAGCGAACATTTAACTCACATGACTCATCAGCTGTTTGTGGGTTTGCATGTGACAGCCATAGGTGGTAGTCATTGCTGCAGGTTGTCACACAGAAAGCTAACCAGTGTTCATATTCAGAAACGAGTGTTGATTGGAGTGTTGTTGGTCTGCTCAGAGAGCTGAATTTAAATGAACTCTCATGGGTCTGGACTGATATTGACTGACATTTTTACACTCAGGATGATGATTTTTCCATGCCTTTTGGGCATGTTTGCCATACCATGGCCATATGTACACTTACAGCAACACAATATTGCTTAGTAGGAAACGTCACCAATGCAAAGACACATGTAATCTCTTCCGGTAGAAACACCATTTCTGTGGATAAAAATACCATTCTTTCACTTGGGCAACTTTTGCTAATGGGCCTAAAGCATTAATTATGGATGCTTTCACAAAACACACAAAAATCACTGACTACTTTTTTTGTCCCTGCTCAAAAAACAAGACACGAACAGCTGGATAACATCAACAGTGCACAGATTTCGGATAACAAATGTAATTTTTCAATAATCAGTTTCAGTAGTCATGTCAGCCTCAACTCACATTATATCATTATGTCAATCCTTCCATAGTATATGTCATGATGAATGACCATATGGGCAAACATAAGCTCCAATGCAATGGCTTGTAGGTCAGGTGCTGGATGGCAGGATTTGTCCAAGAAAAAGATAATCTACTTTCCTGCTTTGTCATGACAGCTGCTTGTTGATTTAATTGTCAATTGTGACGTTTCCATGTTTTCTCTACTTCAGCTTGCACTATTTGTTTCTCTGACAACCCAATTTCTCTACTAGGAGCTTTCAAAATGTGCAATGGAAAGTTGACACAATCAGTTCAGTGGGTCATGAAACTCATACACAAAAATGGGAAGTAGAGATCTCCCCTTCAACAAAGTAAAACAAACGCCTGCTTACAAAAGGAGAATATGATATGATCACAATGACAACCTGCCAGTCCTTTTTATCCCTTTCATTAATTCTAATATGACATAAGATGTCAATAAGTAATAGGGAGTGGGAGAGCAGCCATTTATTATTTATAAATGTCTCTTGTTATCAGAGAAACACGCTGCAACGTTGATTTACGACTATTGAACTTTGTACAAGGAGAGAGGAAGAGACAGAGGGAGCAGATGACGGAGGGATACAGGAAGGAGAAAAGAGAGATGGAGGGAGATGTTGAAATCAGTGTGAGAAGAAGTGGCACTCATTATAGGACACAGGTATCTGCAGTTTTCAGAGAGACAATTTCAGAATTTTTTGAGGTTTTTATTCTGGGAGATGCAGACATTTGAAAAGCTGTAGAAGAGACCCCAAAGACGTGTCGCAGTTTCAGTGGGAAGAACTGGAGTCATGTGACTTGGTGCCCGCACCTCTGGGATCAACTCTTTATATAGCTCTTGTCTTTTTTTAACTCAACATGTCTGCTTGTAGTGGAAATGTAACTAAACCTAAAGTTTTGAAGAAGTTTTATATTGAAAATATATCTATATATATATATTTTTAATTATTCTTTTAAAGACTAATAGTGTATGTTGATGTAAAGAAGGGATTACATTTTCAGAGATCTGGCAATATGAGTTGAAATGTCTGTATCTCTGAAGGTACTTTGCCCAAATGGAGGTATAAAAACAAGCATCTCAGTATTGTTTTGAGTCCTTTACAGTCAGGAAATAAAAAGACGATAAATAAATCCTCATTTCAACATTATGATTTTTCTCTGCAATTATGAATTGTATGTTTTATTGTAAATTCCATTGTAGATCAATTACAAATAATTGGTCAACATCGTCCATTAGTGAGGGAAGAGAGAGGTCTAGATAGCAATTTTGCCTACAAATTGCTCATCAGATTCAGATGAGGGATCAAGAGAGAAACATAGAGAAGCTGAACGTTATGCAGTGAAGTGAAGATGGATACCTTAATGTGTTGGAAAATGCCAATGAAAATAACAATTCTTGTAATCATTTCTACATCTCTGATGTCCTTAAAGAATAAAAACCCAGTAGGGCCCTTAGGAAGCAGTCAGCTGGTTGTACCTCGAGTCAGAACCAAATAGGGTGAAGCTGCTTGTAGCTGCTATGCTGCACACAGATGGAACCAACTTCCTGAACTTTAGCCACTTTCAAATCTAAATGATAAACTCTCCTGTGTCTTTGCTTGACTGGTTTCTCTAATGCTCTTTTATTTCCTTTGCTGCATTGGCAGCTTACATCTTATTACTGCACTGTAACTGTATTTTATTTCATTTTATGTATTTTATTTCATTTGATATCATTTTAAAATTTCATTTCATTTGATCTTAACTGATTTTATCCTTATTGTTTTTTAATACTTTTCTTTGCCTGTGTAAATCACTTTGAATTGCCTCTGTGTTTGAAATGTGCTATATACATAAAGCTGCCTTGCCTTGGCCATTTAAGGGTTAATAACCTCATGATCATACTTGGATTTGTTTTATTTTTTTTATTCAAGATTTGATTCACATTTACAGTATTTTAAGCCCCTGGAATATCCTGGAAGAGAGTGAAATAGTAAAAAAGAGGGAACAATTGAGAGGGTCAGGGTTTCTGCCTGTGTGCAGGCGATAAATCATATCGCCATTTGGACTCCTTCTCCTTTTTACTTCTTTTTCCTTTCTCTTATTTTATTGCTCTTTCCCCTCCAGAGCTCTCTTTCCTGACCCTGATCTTTTTCTCTTTTTCTCCTGTTCCCTTTTCTCTCCATTCCATCTCTCACTTTCTTAGTTAGCCTCCCATTTTTCATTCCTACTTTCTCGTTCTCATTATTGCCAGTGTGTGACCTTAGCTGACATCTGGTTTAAAGGTCCAGCATATAGAGTGTGTACCTGAAGCTGGAGTACACACACAACCACAAGCCTTGTTCCATAGTTCCATCAGGTTGCCCTTACAGTTACTTGTAGGTGTGTGTGTGTGTGTGTGTGTGTGTGTGTGTGTGTGTGTGCGTTGGTTTCTCCGGAATATGAGGACATTTCGGTGGTATACGTACTTACTCTGTGAGGACATCACCGAGTTGTGAGGACAGAGCACATGTCCTCACAAGTCGAGAAGTGTAGAAGCACTTATCAAGCTGCAACTAAGTTCCTCCCGCTTTTTCTCCGTATGTCCCAATAAGTCCAATATACCTGAATTCTAGTGTATCCCAGTGTGTGCTCATAGTGTATAATCTCCAACTATCGCTTGTTTGTGGTATTGCAGCCGCATACACATTTCCACTTATTTTTACACTGAATGAGCGCCATTCATTGGCTGAACGCATCCCTGTCAATCAGGGAGATTCTGATCAGTGATTGGCTGCTGAGTTCATGATCGAGGTCTGGTCGCAAAGAAGATGACAATGGAGGATGAAACAATGGCGGCCGATGTAATCTAATACAGACTTGGAATTACATGTACCAATCTGGTAAGTGATATATATTATTGATGTATTAACAACAAAATGTATCTAGTGAAAGTCATATTCAAAGCATTGAGATGTTATGGTGAAAATGTTTGCTGGCTAAAAATGAACAAAGTTTGTTGAATTTGTTCAAACTGCCCAGCAATAAGGTGAGGTTAGATTACATAGCTAGTCAAAGCTACACATTTAAATAAAATGTGAGGTGGTCATAAAACTCAGTCCAAGCTGTCTAAAGTTAGTCTTTTTCTCGTCTTGACGTTCTGATAATATCAAACGTTTAATATTATTGGAAGGTACTTGCCCTCTCCTCAGTACCAAACATCAAATTGTGTAATTACTTTGGTAAAGGCCGAAAAAACTCCTCAAATACTCACACACATGATAAACGGTGAATTAACAATGTAATGAGTCGGTGTTTAATTCGGCGTATATCGGATCCATCAACCAGCTCTTATTTTAGTGAGAAATCTTAATTTTTGAAACAGTTCGCCTCCCTTTCCCACAGCCGTCTCCCACTAAAACAGCGGAACTAATCGAGGGAGGCTGGTAGCGAGTTAAGGTGACAAAATCCAAAATTTGTACGGAAATACAGATTATCTTTATGGATTATATTGATGCCAAATTGTTATTTTATATGATCAGCTTCTTGATTGAGTCAAACGCATGTTTAATATTATACGGTTGGTGCGGACTGTCCAGCCAAACAGAAAGCTGCAAACCAGGTAATTAGGCTACTTAACGGCCGAAAAAAAAAACCTCAAATACCGTCACACACACATGATAGACAGTGAATTAACAGTGTGGTGAGTCGGTGTTTAATTCGGCGTGTTTCTGATCCACCAACCAGCCCTTATTTTATTGAGAAATCTTAATTGTTGAAACGGTTCGCCTCCCTTTCCCACGGCCCTCTCCCAAAAAAAACAGCGGAACTAACCGAGGGAGGCTGGTAGCGAGTTAAGGTGACAAAATCCAAAGTTTGTAAATACCGTCACACACACGATAGACAATTAATTAACAGTGTTGTGAGTCTGTGTTTAATTCGGCGTGTTTCTGATCCACCAACCAGCCCTTATTTTATTGAGAAATCTTATTTTTTTACGTTCTACGTACGTCTTCCTCTAAACAGCGGAGCTAATCGATGGAGGCTGGTAAGCGAGTTGAGGCGACAAAATCCAACGTTTGTACGGAAGTACAGTTTATCTTTATGTATTGTATTAGTGCCGAATTGACAAGAAGACTGTCGACATATGACGCCCTTTATCTTGTGTTTTATAGAGTTGTGTGTTTTTACGGACACGTAAGGAATTGTTAATATGGCATATTTCTTAAAGGGAGATTGGCGTATATTTCCCCCAGAGCGCAGGGAGCTTTAGTTTAATTAAAACTGCTAATGTGTATGTTTTTTGTCACTACTACAGAAAAAAACTAGGTCTATGAGCCACTGTTTGTTTCCCATTTACAGAGCCAGGGCCGTGTACAAACACCGATTTTTATCAGCGCACACATAAGTGTATTGGATTTGAATCGCTAACCCCACCTTTGGAGTTCTATGGCTAACGGGACATTGCTGATTTTAAGGAATTGTTGACGGTAAGAAATGCATTAAAAACACCAGCCTGATCATTTAATAAACAGGAAAAAAACAAACGTAACGTTAACCTTAAGTTCTACTTTCAATGAGCAGAGTTTGGCGACCCATGGACTAGTTGTGTGTTAGTTAGTTGCGTGACGCATGCCAGTCTCGTCCGGTCGGTAAAAGTGGTAAATGTTAAGACAGAAAAACGTTATTTGGCATGAAATATAGCTGAACTAACAGTTGTCCAGAGCGACAACCACATGCACTAATGATATATGGACCCCTCTATTCTGTAGTGATGCTTTTTTACCTAAGGAGATCATTATTAATTATTTATCCAACTTTGAAACCTAACGTAATTGTTAATGCTATCATCACTATGAATAAAGATTGGTTTACTACAGCATGTTCTCTGGAAATTATTGCAGCAAAGATGATCAAGAAAAGGAGGAGAAGGACTCCTGAACAGGATGCCATGGACCATATCATTCTGGGCAGAGACAAATCTTTCCTAGAAGTAAGATTCATTAACACATTTAAAGGTAAGTTGTTCATCTCATATAGCACAACACATCTGTTTGCTCTCTCTGCTACAGTGGGGGAAAATGGAATTAGGAAATGGAATTAGGAATAATCAGACCTTAATCAGAGCATACATTCACATGGAACACTGCATAGATCTAAGTGTGCAAAAATCTCTATCAGTTTGGATACATCAAGTTAAAAAAGTGTCTAGTTACTGTTAAACACCTTTACATGCCAGTGTGAGCTTATTGTAGAAAGGAGTCTATGCTGATCAAGCAAATATATAATTTCTACTCCAGATGTACCTGAAGGGCACTGATACATGTGGGCAGCCCACTCAGATAAAGCCTATGTGTGGTCAACAGTGTAAAAGAACTTGCTACCTATATTCCACATTTGCAGGATTTATGTCTTTGAAGAGATAAGCCATGAGTGGTGTTAGTTGCCTCACAAATATTTGGACTTAGATTAATGTTTTCATTCTTTTCTTGCTATTTTAGGGAGAGGTGTTTTTACACAGGAATACATTGCCCCATCAACTTTCGTGATGGAGTACCGTGGAGTTCTGTCACTGTGTAAAGGTCTAGATGACACAAATAACCACTTTTTATTTGATTTTACCTGGAATGGAACACGCTATTGGTAAGTTTGCTACTTGTTGATTTACTGAAATGGATTTCTTTTTATATAGTTATTTGTTTTAAAAGAAGAACAAATCAATCATCAGATTCAGAACATAGATGTTGTATGCTGCATGGTATTCTTGTATCTGTATTAAGTAGTTTATCAAAAACATCTTGTTGTGAGTGTGAATTTCCAAAAAGTTATACAGCAAATACAATGTGGTGGGGCAACGTAGTAGTGGTTGATAGTTTATCATCCAAAAACCTGGCTACAAAAATGACAGCCCACACAGCTAACTCTCTGCTGTCTTTTGTTGCCAATCAATAACTTAAACTAATTCCACCAGGTTTACCTGTTCTCTAGTGTGAGTCCTTGTATCAAAAGCTAAGTCAATCAGCCAGTGTGACAGTGTGTGGAAAATGTAAGTGACGACGTTACTACATAAAGCTTCAAACTTGCACATATGTTAAGTTGTTAAACACTCACATCAACATGGTGCAGTGGCACTTATGGAAGTTGCTCCTTCCTGCCAGTTATTTTATCACATGGCACTGACAGTTGACAAGGACGATTAACTATTGAATACCCCAACAGTGGTTGGGGTTATTGTTGTCTGGCTACTTGGTATGTGAGTTGAAAACATTGATTATGGTTAAGTCTTATAATTAAGTAAACATCAGTTTTGAAAGGGAAAAAATTAACTGTCCAACAACAAATATACTTTGTTGTACCGTATCCTAATAAGAAAGGTGCAATGGAATATGTGTACATTAAGTTCCTGTTTTACATAAAAGCCAAGGTTGAACCACACTGAAATTTTTTCTGTCATGACATTTTGAATTATTTAACCCCAAGGAATTTGGATGTTTTATCTGGACTATTTGTTTTACAGCATAGATGCTTCGAAAGAGGATGGAGCACTCGGACGACTAGTAAATGATGATCACAGAAATCCCAACTGCAAAGTTAAAAAAATTGTTGTTGAAGGAAAACCACACTTGTGCCTATTTGCTGTGAAACCAATATTTCCAGGCGAGGAGATAACATACAACTATGGGGATTCCTTTTGGCCGTGGCGCTCAATGGTAAGTTTATGTTCTCTTAATGTGTTTGTTAACTGACAGGGCAACAGTGTTGTCTCCTGCTTTTCATTGAACTACTTAGCTTAGTTAGGCAGATCATCTTTTATTAACATATTTGTACAGTGTTGCAAAATTAGTTGTTTGAATTTCACCTGTCCTTAACCATCGGTGAGGGGGTTATGCAGAGGAAGTTATTCCTGTGAAACATCTATTTAAAAGGTGTCAACCAACACATTTGATTTGTAGTCACTGTAATTTGTGATATTTGATGCATAGGAAGGAAGGTTTTGTTAGATTTCCCTCAAAAGTGGAAGTTATTTTTCTCAAGTTCTGCAGTCACTGTATAGGACTGGAGTACTATGTAGGTTAGCTGATGCACTGAATAGATGTGCAAACCTTCACAACTGCAATACCTTTGGCTTCACACAAGTCTTCCTCAAACCTCTACTGAAGTGATATGACAACAGCATACATTTTCTCTGTACAATTTCAGGCATCCTGTAAAGAACCGTCCAACCATAAGCCCAAGAAAAGAGTGCCAGCCTCATCAGAAAAAGAAATGGTAAGTTGCGCTTTATAATATCACAGTCACTTTCTGTATTTGGCTAGAGTGGAAGAACAAACCTGCACGACATCAGCTTACTTCCTGCGATGTGATGTCTTCCATGGCTGCTGTGCACACAGCATGCTAGCAGTGAAAGTGGCAGGAGATATTGAATCAATTATTGCTCTGGGCTAAATTGGAATTGGCTGTGGGCCTACAGAATTTATGTTACAGGCACTTTACTCCTTTTATCCTTTCTTACTGGTTAGTAAGTGGAATTTCTGTCAGACAAATAGCCAGTATTGTAGCACATTGATTGCTGAATGAAAATGAATCATCACTATTTTAAATGGTCTTAAAGTTGTGCCTTTGCTTTACTCATTTACAGGAATTCTGTGCTGAGACAAGTGAGGCTGTGACGGAACTCGGTGCAACGTCCTACACACCAGGAAATGAGAAAGTAAGTTGGAGTGTATTCTTCTTTCACACCTTGGCAAGATGTTACATGTGGGTGGCTCAGGGAATAGTACTGGGCAGTTTTATCTGGACTATTGTCTTCACGAGGGTGCTCTGATGTCTCCACACTGTGGGTCAAGCAGAAGCTGGTGGAATGTTTTAGAATACTTGGTAAGGTAAAGGCTGTCTGGTCACAGGTGTCTTGTAAGGACGGCAGACAACTTGTCAAACATGACTAGAAATCAGCCCATCACATTCAGCAATTTGTGTCACTTGTGTGTCGGGGGATGGGCACAGCACTGACCTGAATTGTAAGGACAGCTCTCTCTATGAAGACATCATATTTCTTCGCACATGCGTCAAACAAGTTGGTTATGTGTTAGCTTTCCAGCATTGACTAGGCCTAGACCTTAGGTATACAATTCAAGGCAGGATACTTTCATTACTACTAAATTTACAGTAAGTTCCTATATGTAATTTGTGATATTTGATGCATAGGAAGGAAGGTTTTGTTA